>PVKZ01004150.1:0-49301 GCA_004027375.1 Macroglossus sobrinus
GTCAGCCCCGGGGAGGGAATCGAGACAAGGACGGGGAGGGCAATGTCACGGGCAAATTTTGGACCTTCTTAGGGTAGTTGAGGATTCTGCAGCCACGAAAGGCTGTGAGTTCAGTCTCACTCACCTACACATGTGCGTGCACACGCACACGCGCACACACACACACACACACACACACACACACACCCCATAATCGCTTTACCCCAGCAGTAGGGACTTAAGCCTCTATCTAGGCTAGCCCCGCCCCCCCGCCCCCAGCTGCACCAGCCACCTCTGTCCCAAGGTGGGGGGAGGTTCCCAGAGGCTCAGCAAGGAAACCCTGCAGGGCTGGAAGCTGCATCCAACAGAGCTGCCGTGGTAACTGCCGTGGTAACACACAACCCTCTCCTTCACACACACGCACATGCACACACACACACACACACACACACACACACTCACTCACTCACTGGTGCACGGACACACAGTCGGAGACAACACACTAGACACATACACACACTGAACTGTCCCCCTGAAGGCATGACAAGTCCAGAGAGACTACAAAGAGCCATTCTGTCATGGAGAAAGCCACCCCCAGAAACAAGGGGGGACTCTGCAAAGAGGAACGGCACACACAGGCCACTTTGCCCCGGGCACTCTCGCCCCGTGTGCCCATTCCTGCCCCCGCCTAAGCATTCTGCCCCCAGATGCCCCCAGCTTCCTTCCTCCTTGGGAGTCCCTGGAGCCAAACCCCATCAGGGTTCCCTTTCCTCCCCCATCCTTTCCCAGTACTCAGCCCCTCCCCACAGAGTCTTCTCACTCTCCATCTTTCCTCCACTGACTCCCCTCCTAGCCCTGGGAAACTCTGAGAACCCAAAAACGTTTTTCCGCCATTTTTCTGCCATCTCCCCAACCCACATCACAGGGGCTACACACAGTGGGTGCTGGGCCCCAAACCCTCCCCTTTCTGGGGCTCACTCCCCTCCATGAAGCCCTTGGCTCTTCTCGTTTGTTTTCTAGCAAGTGTATGAAAACACAGATTAGAGCAATTAGAGAAAAGTCTTTGGAGGGCAAGGTAGAAGCCGCCACCACACCTAATTACCAGTTCCACAAAGCATGGCGAAGTACAGACCCACTCACATAGGTTACAAATTTGCACGGAGTCCAAAGGAGACAGGGGTGGGGAGAAGGGCAGCCAGGTTCCATTTTTGGTTCTCTTGTTTTTGTTTAAACCTGCTCTCTGCTGTTTGCAGCAGCTTTCACATCCGTGCTCCCAAGAGAGGCAGGGCAGACAGGGCGAAAATTATCTCAGCATCATTTTACAGAAGGGGGAACTGAGGCCCAGGGGGTTGGGGAAGAACAGTTGCAGAAGGCCCAGCCACTCGGACTGAATGGTCTTCCTGGCTGAAGAGTGGCCCCAGTCCCTAGCAGAGGCCCCCACTGGCCTTCGGTCCTGTTCCCTGCCCGTCTCCTCTCCCTGGAAAGAATCAGCAAAGCGTTGAGGTACAGGATCAGGCCACAGGGCATGCTCATGGTGCTCATGGTGGGCTCAGCATCTGCATGTGGGTAACCTTGCCCTTCACCAAACGGCAGGATTATTTAACTAAGAGCTGCTGTCCCCAACTGGCCATGTTTTGCTGAACCTGATATAGAGATGTACTGTGTGCTTTTTACCCCTACTAGAGAGAGGGGAGGTTTTGTCAGAATCTGAGTGCAGGGGGTCCATTTTCATGCCCCCTTATCCCATAAGGCCCTTCCCAAACCTAGCTGGGCTCCTAACCTTCCAGCCAGGCTCACCTTGCCCTGGCCCTGGGCCTGGGTGTGAAGGCAGCGGTGAGGCAGGGTTGCCCCCTGGTGGTGATGGCCTGCACTGTGCCCACTGAGACTCCTCCAATCAGGGGTCTAGGCAGCAGTGCACCTCCAGAACTGCCTGGCTGAGCAAAGAGCTTCAGGAGGGCCTGGAGGAGGCAGGCATGGCTCCTGTTCCAGCAGCAGGGCGTATAAGAGGCTCCTGGGTGGCAAGTGAACACCAAGCTAGGGGGCAAGGGAGGATGCCCGGCATCCAGCATGGCCCATCAGAGGGGCTCAGGAAGTGTGGATGGATGGATAAAGGCATGAGGCGGGGTGAATGAAGAAATGAATTTATAGTTTCCTAAAAGGTGATGTAAATATCACTAGTAATATACAAGGTCATATTTAGATAATAGTGAGGAACTTATTTTAACAATTGTACTGATTTTGAAGTGCGTTTGACATACCTGGCCCATCAAATCCATGATATAAAATTTCTTTTTAAAACAAATATCTTGATATAAAAAGGATTGATAGAAAGAAAAACACGAGGTAAATAGCATGCAGGTGCCTCAGGCCCTAGCATAGAAAGTGTTCAATAAATGGGAGTGTAATACATGAACGAAGGAAGAGATGATTATAGATGATCTATACAGAGCAGTAGGTCGAACTTGGCGGCTGTACTTTGGACTTGACGGAGGAATTTTAACAAATATCTCTGGTCAGGTATGTGTCTCTGAATGTGGAGTGTGTGAGGAGGAAGCCGGTGTGTCCTGCACAGCTCCCAGAGAAGAAAGCCACCAGCACCCAATCTGGGCACAGTGTAAGGGGGCAGCCTGGATTTAACGCAGCTGAGATAGCGAAACTGCCGTCATTGGAGAAAGCAAGTCGTTCTTGGGTGGCGTGGGCTTCCTATGCCGGGTGACAGTTCGGACTAGATGAACTCGAAGGTACACGAGGAAAGCAAAGTGAGCTAATATTTGTGTAAAGTAGCTTCTAAGTTGACATCTAGTGTAAAGTTAATGTGCATTTACTGTGGTTTTTACATACTGATTATTTCTCACGTAGTCACCCTGCACATCATGCTTGATTCAGTGTATGTCTTTATTGTCAGTTAATATAAATATTACATTACTTCCTGAACATATGAAATTTGCTGTCTTGAGTTTATTTGCAAGTAAGTTCTTTTATGGGACTTTTCTTCCCTAAAAAAAAAAAATCCCCTTCTTGAAAATTGTGACAAGTTAATTATGAATGTATATTATTATAACGTTGTTAATGTGGTTATAATCTGTTTATCTGTTTTTGCTGGATTCTGATTGGCTCATAACAATTTCCAATTATTTTCTTGATTAAAAGTTGAGGGAGTGTTTGGTGTGGGGTGTGTAAGGGGTGCTGTCTGTTTCTAGATCCACGCATAGTCTAGAAGGGGCAGGCTGAGTTAATATTTAAAATGTGAGTTGTTCCGTTGTCTTATTTGCTACTATTGATAAGAGAAAAGAATTTCCGATCATGAATGTTCATGTCTCTATTTCTGGGAAAGAATTGATAAAAATAAATTTTGCACTATTTGGAAAGATTAACTTTCAAATCAAGATTGAGCCGGATTTATGGTATCAGTTTAATGGTATTCAAGTAACATTTTTTTTAACTTTAAACGGATTTTTTAGAACATAAAACATGAATAGATTTTTCATAGCACAGGGTCAAAATTAGTTCTGTTGATGGCAAGTTATTCGATATTAATTCCATCTTATGAACAAATGCAATTAAGTTGCAAATCCTTTAACAGAGTGTGGTGTTAGGCCAGTATTTTAATCGGTATTAGGAAATGTCCAATTAGCATCCCCGAGGAACAAGAAATCTTTGGCATAATGTGGAAAGCACATGTATTCATTTTCAAGCAATGCCCTTCTCTCCTACATGGCTACAGGGAATATAAACCGGTACATCTGCTCTCAAGGGCAATTGGACAGTATCTACCTAAATGATAAATACACCGTCTCTTTAATTTACTAGTCCTACTGCTACAGTTCCTCCAATATACTCACACAGGAGCATAATGACATGTGTACAAGAAAAGTCATTGTAGCATTGTTTGAAAAGCACATGTTTGGGACCAGTAGCGGACTGGTTAATAAATAACTGTACAACTATTCTTTGAAATATTACATGGCTGTAAAAAAGAATAAGAGTTCATCAACAATAACAACAACAAAAGAAAAACAATTAAAAACTGGGCAAAGGACTTGAATAGACATCTCTCCAAAGGAAATATACAAATGGCCAATAATCACGTGAAAAAGTGCTCGATATCACTAATCGTTAGGGAAATGAGAATCAAAACCACAATGAGATACCACTCCACACTATTATGTTTAAAAAATAACAGAAAATATCAAGTGTTGGCAAGAATGTGAAGAAATTAGAACCCTTGCATTACTGGTGGGGACGTAAAATGGTACAGTTGCTGTAGAAAATGGTATGCCAGTTCATAAAAAAAAAAAAAATTAGACATAAAATTAGCATGTGATCCAGCAATTCCACTCCTGGGTATATTCCCAAAAGAACTGAAAGAAGGGTGCAGATGGGTATTTATACACCTGTGTTCATAGCAGCATTTTGCACAACATGCAAGAGATGGAAGCGACACAAGTGGCTGTGGGTAGACAAATGGATAAACAAAATGTGACACACATACAATGGAACAGCATGCAGCCCTAGGAAGGATGGAGTTCTGGTCCATGCTACAAGAGGGATGGACCTTGACAACATTATGCTTAAACAGTATGAAAATTTTTGGTGGTGTTTGCACAACATCATGAATGTCATTCATGCCACGGAATTATACTTTAGTTAAAATGGAAAATTTTATGTAATATATGTTAACATGATTTTTTTTAGTTGATAATGCAAGTTTTAAAGGGAGGTTTGTGGGAAGTCTAAATTCCCTCTCTATAAATATAGGCCAGCCTTGGTTACCAGCTTCCAACAAAGTGCTGCTACCTGAATCTTAGGCTGGGTCCTAAGAGGTGTCTACCTAGCTCTCCTGGCTGCAAGGCCCCTGCCAACATTGCAGGGTAGTTCAGCTACCCTGCAGTGTCAGCCACAGAGACCTCATGGAGACAGGGAACGAGGTCAGCGAGACTTCAGACACGTGAGAGAGATGATCCTCGTCCCAGCCTTGAGCCACCCCAGCTGACACCAAGGGGCACAAAACCGAGCTCTCCCATGAGCCGATTTGTGAGCAAAATAAGTGGTGTTGCTGTTTTAAGCCACGACGTTTTTAGGGTAGTTCGCTGTGCAGCAATGGATGAACAGAACAGTAAGCATATTAGCAATGTATTAAAATTTATTGCTATTTAATTTACAAATAATCAGATACAAGTAAAGCAGCTTTGGACTACATAAACGTCTCTTGCAAACCAACTGGTAAATTGGGTGTTTTCACTCTCATGGTCTGTATCCTGCCTCTATAAAATCATTAAAAGTCCAAAGATGCTTTCACCTGATTACTGAATGAAGCTGAGAGATAAAGTGGGCTGGAGAGACAGCAACATATGTCCATCTGGAGGGCTCCTTACCCAGAAGGCAAAGATAAGAGTGGGAAAGAGAAAGGCCACGAGGGCTGCATAGCATGGCTTGCAACCCAGCAGGGCCAAATTAAAGACAAACGTGGTGAGCAGGTCCTTGAAATAAAATCCAGAAGGTGGAGGAGTTGTGTGAGGGATGTGTATGTCACGTAAGAAGGGGTTTCAAGAGGACTGAGAAGAAAGTCATGTGGTCAAAGCAAGAGAATTTCAGACCAGAACTGAAGGGCTGAAGGTTTATGAGTTAAGTTTAGAAGATTTTAAAAACAAATCCACAATGTGTCCTCCCCCAAAGATCTTCACTGTCTTTCCTGTATTATTTCCTTCATCACTCCATCACTCACTGGGACTCCTGCTTGATGGTTTCCCCGTGTGTCCCCCTGTATGAGTCAGGGTAGGCTAAGCCCTGTAACAAACACCCCCAAAACCCAGGGGCTCAACTGAACACAAGTTTGTTTCCAGGTCTAGGTCTTCTAAGTGTTCCTTGCAGCTGTTTGGTGCAAAGACTGCCACCAAGGGAAGAGGCTGGGAGGAGATTATGGGACCTGGGCCCCTTCCATCTCCAGACTCCATTCTCCTCTAAACTAGAGTCCTCTCCATCCAGCCAGTGACAAGGACAGAGAGAAATCACCTCATGTGGGGTTTGAGGGCCAGATCTGCATGTGGGGTATACCCAACAGCCAGAACTTCATCACATGGCCACCCTTACTGCAAGGGAGACTTGGAATGGGGAGAAAGAGGAAGAGCCACCTCTGCTGACTCCCCTAGTACAAGACCCTTGGGTACCAGTGCTCATCTATCTTGCTCACAGTGCCTGGCACCGTACCTGGCACAGACATAGAGTCTATGAGTGAATGAATGGGTGCTTGGGCTGGGTCCTGGGCACTAGGTTATGAATGCCTGGGGGCAGGCAGAGAGAGATGTAGCCATGCCCATTTATCAGATCAGGAAACTGAGGGTCTGAGACCCAAGTGTCATGCACAAGGCCACACAGGTAGTCTGTGTCAGAGCCGGGTCTCAAATGCAGGAAGCCTCTGCCACGAAATGTCTGTTCTCTCCACTCCCCTGGCTGCCTCCCCAGTGCACACACTCGCTGACTCCAGTCTCATTGCCTTCGGGGCTGCTCTCCTTTCTAACAATCAATGAAGCATGTTTGACAAGCGGTACATTCCTTGGGGCGGCAGCTGTATCTCTCTCATCCCTGCGTGCCCCTTGGCTACCGGCACAGTCCTTGAACACTGTAGGTGCTCACACCATATTTGGGGGATTAATTTGTTCACGCCGGCTCAGGCTTTATGCCTTGCTGCTTGCACAGTACAACTTAAAAAAAAAGAAGTGGAGAGGTATTTATGATATGGCCCCTCCCTGTGCAGAGTTAGAGCTGTGTCCCACAGCAGGACCAGTGCCACCCTGAGACTCTCTCCTGAAGCACAGACGAGGGCTGTATCACATGAGGGCCAAGGCTATAGGTGCCAACTTGCCATCATCCAAGTGAGACTATGAACCCGCATCTCACACACACACACAGAACGGAACGCCCTTACCTCAGCTAGTGTTTGAGAGCAGAGTGGAGGCAGCTGTTGGTTTCTGTCCGTGGTGCTGAACTCCCCTCAATCCTGCTTCTTTCTCTAACCTAGCAGCAACTTAGAGCCTGTTGGGGAACTAGGTAAAAAATACAAACTACCTGTCCCCTTCTTTAGAGACTTTTGTTCTGAAGATCTAGGTTTGGGCCCTGGAATATGTTTTTACCAAGCACCTGTGATTCTTGGTACCGGCAAGAGGTCGACTCCTCCATCTAAGTAGTTAGTCTTTGTGAAATAGTCTGCTTTGTGCCCAGCACTGCACCACATACTCAAGGTACAGGGATGCATTGAGTAGGGTCTCTGCTCTGGGGGGCATTTACAAATTCATTCAGGGGGAGATGTAGGGAGGGAAGGAGGGAAAATACTCCTTGTTTTGTGTGGACACTGTGCCAGGCACACACTTCACCTCCATCATGCAAGGGGAGATAAGCAGATCTGTATAAACAGTAGTATTCACAACCACAACGCTGTGCCTTTCCTCAGGGTCTTCATCCCCTCTCTGCAAGGCAGTGTGGGACACATTCTGCTCTTTCCGACTTCCTCATGGCTCAAGACCCAGATCTAACATCACCTCGCTGCCCCAAAGGCCCCCAGATTTGAGTCCTCCTTCCTTGTGCCCCAAGGTTGCATGTAATCACCAGTTACATGACATGCCATGAATTCAATACTTCCCCGACTGGGATTTGAACTCGCTGTTGAGGGTAGGGCTTGCACCTGATTCCCCTGTGTCGCCTCTAACACAGAGACACACACATACACACACACTCCAGGAGAGGAGCAGCAAATCCTTATTGAGTAGATGACTGGGAAGAATGGTTATGTGTCCAATGACTGTGCCGAGGAAAGCGGTCCTGGGTTACAAAACAGCTGGGACACGTGCTCGGAACCAGAAGAAATCAGAGTGGGCCTCGGGGCCAGGCAACGGGCCAAATGCAAATCAGGCAGGGGCCAGCTTCCAGTCAAGGTCTGCCTCTCCTTTCTCTGGGTGTTTGGGGAGAACAGGAAGTGGAGTCGGGACAGCTGTGTCTGACGAACACAGATGTTCTCTGGGCCCGAATGTGGGGCATGGAGGAGGCGGGGGGCAGGGGAAAGAGAGAGCGAAGGGGGAGGGCCGTGCCCAGCAAAATGCACTCTCCACAGGCCCTCTTTCTTTAATTTTATTTTTTATTATGGAAATTTCCAAACACACATCAAAGTAAAGGGAACCGCATAATAAACGCCCATGGACTCATCAGCCAGCTTCCACAACCATCTCCATTTTGCCGTCCTTATTTCCTTCTCCCCTCGAGCATCTTTTTTTAAAAAACTCCAGATGTTTTTTATGTCACCCATAAATATTTTAAAACATGTCTCTCACATATCGGAACATTCAAGAAAAAACTCAATATTGTCATCACACTCAATAAAATGGACAGTTTTTAATACCATCTAATACAAAGCCCATGTTCAAATTCCCTCATTTTTTTTCAAAAATATCTTTTTAGGATCAATTTATCTGAACCAGGATCTAAACAAGGGCTATACATCGCATTGTGTTGCTGTGTCTCTTAAATCTCTTTTAATCTCTAATGTCCTTTCTCCCTTCCTTTTTAATGCCATTTTACTTGAAGAAACCAGGTCCTGTGTCCTCATTGTTGATTTGATGGATTGAACCCTCATGGGGTCATGTTCTCCTGTTCCTCCCCCCACCCCGACCCCCCACCTACTTCCAAAAACAGTTATTTAGACCCAGACAGTTGGTCTATGCAGGGTCAATTACTCTGACAAGCCAACTTCCTGGGTGCTGCCGTGTCCTTCCTGTTGCATTTATCAGAAGCACCCAAGGTCAAATTTTCTCCTTCTGGGTGACAATCGATATCACCAGCGTGATTCTCCCATTAGAGAGCTCCCCATCATCTTGCTACCCCAGTGATTTTAGCACCTTTTACAGACTTTTAGGGCACAGACAGAGATGAAAGAGATCTAAGAAATCCATTCACTCGTTTTCTTACTCATCCCACAAATATCATTTGAGCACCTACTATGTGCCAGGCAGAGCGTTGCAGTGAACAGAACCAACATGATCCTTGGGATCATGGAGTCTACAGTCAGATGGGGCAGACAACAAACAAACTCATGAGTAAGCAGACGCACCAACAAGAGACCTGTCTTTGAAGGTTGGTCCTATGCAGAGAGCTACCATACAGTGAGGTGACAACAGCTACTGCTCTCAGGGGGACACGTTCTAATGAGTGACCAGGGAGAGCCTCCCTAGGAGAGGACATTGGAGCTCAATCCAGCCATGCAGAAATAGGGGTGCACTACAGGGAGAGGGAAGAGCTGGTGTAGGCAGAGAACTTGGGGACCCACTAGGGGGTAAACAAGTGTGCTGAAGTGGTGAGCGGTGGGGAGGCCAGTGAGGAGGCTGCTGTGATAAAGCGCCAGGAATGACAGTGGCTCGGGCCTGGATGGCGGAGTGGAGGCGATGGCCAGTCCAGCCCCCTTTTATGGCTGAGGCACTGAGCTCAGAATGGCAGGGAGGCGGTGCTCATTGAATGGCTACCTGTATCAGAGGTTCTCTGTGCAGTCACTGGAGACCACACAGCATGCTATATAGAAGCCACCTGCACCTGTTCTACAGGTGAGGCCAGTGCACAGTGAAGTCACCTGCTCAAGGGTAGAGAGCTGGAGGTGGGAAGGAGGGTGGACCCAGGTCTGGTGGGGCTCTGACTCTCCAGAGTCATCCCATGCTGAGGTGACCACTGCAGGGCCAGGTGGCCTCAAATCTTGGCTCTGGCACCTCTAAGCCCTGTGACCTGGACTAAGGACATTCTCTTGCTCCATGCCTCAGTTTCCCAATCTGTAAAGTGGAAATAATATTTGTCCAAGGAGCACAGCAAGGCCAATATGGGGATGGTCTAACCTTGCCCCGCTACTCCCAGCCCTGCCTGTGGGGCCCACATGAGTCACCTTAGCATAGAGTGCAGGCAGCTTCATACTCCCCACACAGACACACAAAGGGTTAAACCCAGACTCCTTCCTCCATCCCAAATCTGGTCCGTGCTGACTCTGCTCCCCCTCCTTCCCGCAGCTATTCTGGGACAATGGAGGCAGCAGATGGCCCGTTCCCTCCACCCGACCCTCAGAATCTGAGAACAACCAGAAAGACTGCTGCTGGTTCTCAGAGCAGACTGGCCAGCAGTCCTCCACACACGGGGTGGGGAGGACCGTGGCTTTGGAGCACACGCTCCGTCCCCGCCAGGCTGCAAAGCCAGAGGTTACCCCTGCTCGCTCACACCCCACAAGCCCACCCTTAGGACAGCCCAGAAAGACAGGAGGCTTTGGAAGACCCCAAGCTCTGGCTCGGCACCTGACCCCCTGTGCGGCCACAGCACGTGGCGGGTCTCTCTGGGCCTCGGGCTGCTCCCTGGAAAACAAGGGCTGAGGCTCTGGTGCTCAGTGGCTCCAGACATCGCAGACAGAGTTGCAGCAGAGACAAGGTCCTTCAAGGCCAGGTGGGTGTGCTCCAAAGGGGGCCCCAGCCCCAGATGCGTAAGTCAGAGCCCCTGCATCCCTCAGGATCTCTCCTGCCTCCTCCCCCAGCTCAAACCCCACGTGACCTAGCTTCACACTGGGCGTGATATTGGTGGGAGAAAAGACCTCCTGTCCCTAACCTTTCCCTACCATACACCACCATGATCACTTCATTCATTCATCCAACCTCTTTGGGACCCGAAATTCTAAGGGCACTTGGCATTCATTCAGCTCCTACCATGGTTATCAAATCACCCCTTTATCTGACATCAGAGGCTGAATCCCTCAGCTCCAAGTCTCCATCCTGCCTTTCCTGATTCTTGGGCCATGCCCACCCTAGGCCCTGAGGGCAGAGGAAAGGAGGACTAGCTTTCGTATACCAGCACCTCATGGCACACACGTATTCACACATGTGTTCATTATACACACATGTGTGACAGGGCACAGACACATACATACACCACACATAAGTCTTATGCCCAGACGTGTGTAGAAGGGTACACACCACACACACATACCCATGCACGCCCTAACACACCCTGGCACGCCACGACACACACACTAGGAGGAGTCACCATTCACTATGCCAAGCTCCTTCCTCTACACGAGGCTCTGTGCTATGCCCTTTACAAACACCGTATGTCAGCCCATGAACATGGTGTTCTTTTTCTCACCTACAACATGGGCAAACAGGCCAGAGAGCAAGTGGATTCCCCAAGGTTACACAGCCAGCAAGGACAAAGCAAGGATGTACAGCTTAGGACCCAAATTAGCACTACCATCACCACTGTAGCAATCAGATCAAAAACCCTGCCCCAGCCAGAAACACTTTGGCTATGTATAAAAAAAAAAAAAAAACTGAACAAGGAGAAGCTTAAACAAATAAGGGTTTAATTTTCTTATAAAACCAGGTGCTGGAGAGAACAGGGGTGGATGATTGTCTTGGCCTTTCCTTCATGGCAGCAAGGTGGCTGCCCCAGATCCAGACATCACATCCACCTTCACAGCAGGAAGATGAGGTATGGGGCCACAAGCTTTCCCCAGAATCCTCTCCATTGGCTTTGCTTAGTTCACATTAACAGACAGAGCTCTGGCTCCAGCCAGAGCCAGGTGGGGCACATGATAGCTCCTAACAGCAAGAGAGGCCAAGAAAATGAGCAAAAGCATCATCAGGATTGACTGGGACCCATCATGATCCATTATCTGGTCTGGGCAGGCTGATACTCCAAACAAAATCAGGTTCTGTTAGCAAAGGGCAAGGAGCAAGGAGCTGGAGACTGGTCAGCAAAAACAGAATCTGCCACAATGTCTGCACTCTGCCACTTTTCCACCTGGGTCCCTCAGAGCTTGGAGACCCAGCCAAGGGATCCAGGAGTGGGTGGTCCAGCATTTGACCCCAGGGGAATGACTGAGAGGCCAGATTTGGGGGTGGAAGCCAGACCCCACCAAGAGGTCCATGTAATTCTCTAGAGGGTTAGGATCACTGAACCCTAGCCCAGCTTAATGGTCCCCATCCTCATTCAATTTAGCCACCCAGGGCCCATGGCAGCCCAGCCCCTGGGGTCTCTCTGGCCCTGGTCCCTGGGATGTCCAACCCTCCTCCCAGGGACCTGAGATACCTTCACCACCATCCACCATCCAATCCTGGGCTTGCCCACCACTTGGAGGCCCTGCCAGGGACTGCCCAGCCCAGGGCACTTGCCACAAGCACTCAGAGCTGCCTTGGGAGGCGAGAAACAACCAGAGGTCTCAGCCCAACAGCTGCCCAGCAGTTGGGGGTTCACTGGGCCTCCAGCTGTGGGCACCAGGGAGTATCTGGGTAGAGGAGGCAATGTAGGGAGCGAAACCTATGGAGAGACCAGAAATGGACAAGACGGTCACCCCCACTCCTACCCTCACCCCCACAGGCTCCTAGGGAAACTCATATCATAAAGATGGTTTGGAGTAGGGTTTCTCTACCTCAGCACTATTAACACTTGGGGCCAGATAATTCTTTGTTGTGGAGACTGTTCTGTCCATTGTAGGATGTTCAGCAGCATCCCTGGACTCTACCCACTAGATGCCAATAGCATCTCCCCAAGTCGTAACAATCAAAAACGTCTCCAGACATTGTCAAATGTGAGTCTTCAAAGACCAGAGAAACCACGAAGAGACCTTAGCTGAGACCGGACCATCTAACCACATATATCTGTGTCGCCAGTTGACTCCAGCCCCATTAGGCAGAAACCTATGGATTCTAGGATCTTCAGGCTTAGCGAGAATTTAACTTCAGTTCTTAAACCTCCTGCCTATACAGCCATAGTTTGCACACTTCCACTGATGGGGGGCTCACCCTAGCGCTAGAAGGCAGCTCCCGGGCCCCAGGCCCTCGGAACAGTTGCGAGCCTTCTGCTTCCAAAGAGACATCTCTGCAGAACTTCAGAGCCAGGAGTCCTGGCTCCCCCAGGGGTTACATACTACAGATAAATACAAAATCAAAGCCTTTTGGAGGGGTCCCCTGCCAACTCCGCAACTGAATTTGACACCACCCTCCTCTCATCCTAGTCAAACTGGCTTCCTTTACTTTCTTGAGAGCATCGTGTTCCCTCCTGCCACAATATGTCACAGGTGGTGCTATAAGCTGCTCTATAGCAACTGAGGGATGAGCTAAACAGCCCTCACCTCCCTGTGGCCAGTTTTGGGGACAGAACTAGAAGGTGCCCAACTGGCATCTTAGCCCCCATTCCAACCCTGTACCCACTGAAAAAGAAAAAAACATTGAAGAGTGTCAAAGATACAAAAGGCCTACAAAAGATGAAATAAAAATTCCCCATCAGTGCTCGAAGGTCCTCCATTAGTGTCTCTTTTGCTCGGTGAAGACATTTCAGACTTCCAAGGTCTCCTGAAGAATCCCAGAGGATCAGGGCTGGGAGAGCCCTTCGGATCCACAATGCCCAGCTTCCTCGTGTTACAAAATGGGGAGACTGAGGCCCAGAGAGGGCAAGACACATGCCCAAGATAACACAGCAAGCCAGTGGTAAAGCAGGAACTGAAATCCACACCCTCTGATCCCAGCTCTGTTCGGTTGGCCCCAAGGCCTCTCTCACTTCCTCCCTCCTGGTCTCCCATCTTTGGGTGCCTGAACTCAGCCCCACCCTTCCCATTCTACAGTTTCAGCCCCTAGACCTACCTGGAGGGGTCCTCCTCGGGGGAGAAGGGGCCCTGGAGCTTAATGACGTTGAGCTTCCCCTCAAAGACGCCATAGCTGAGGGTGACCTGGGCACAGAGAAGTGGAGAAGAGAGGAAGAAAAGATTGGGGTGCTCTGCTGGGGACCCCACAAGGAGCGCAGAATTTGAGAAGCAGCAGGAAGGCACATAGGGCATTTTGAGGGCACAGAAAGGCTGCCTCTGAGCTTGAAACCTCCTTAGCAGTGGGTGTGTCACAGAGGAGCCCACCCCACTCCCCAAGTTCTTTAAGCTTATAGAGCAATTTCAGGCCCAAATCTTATTTGCACCCCCAACAGTCCAGCTTACCTAGGAGCTGGAATGATTCCTTCATCTACGGATTGGGAAACTGAGGCTCAAGAGGGGAAGGCACCTTTCCAGTAGGTTCCATGCATGGATGGAGATTTCCTGGGACTCGCTGTGGGGCCCTGACAAATCCCTCTCCACCCAGAGCCTCAGGTTGGTCCACGGGCAATGAGGACTCAGGATAATGACCCCAATGGAGAGGCTGTCAGGCACGTGGTGATAGACTGTGGGCCTTGGGACCACCCAACCAGGGTTCAAATCCCCCTCTTCCATGGACTAATTGTGTGCCGTAGCTAGCTCTACCCTCTGGGCCTCTGTTTATCCATCTGCAGGATGGAAATAATGTTAGCACCATCCACACGTGAACATCATGAAGAACCAGAGAGAGAAAGAGGATAGAGCCCCCAGAGTGGTGCCTGGTTCAGCGGGTGCTCCAGAAGCCCCTTTAGGGTACCCTGGTTTTGGTTACACCAAATCTGCCCCCACTTTCCTGGCTTCAGGCCCTCAGGTCCTTATGGAACTAACTCCATACCCCAGTTCCAGGCCTAGCCAAATTATACTAATTCTAGGTGCTGGTAAGAGACAGGTCATGTGACCCAGTGGACCAATGAGAGCCGGCCTGGGGATGTGACGGAAGGAAGTGCTGTCTTCCCAATAGTGAGAGAAACCTGGGGCTGCCATCTTGCCAGCACCAGGGGCCTGCATGCCTGAGAACGAGGCCAGTATGGGGTGGGGCAGGTGAAAAAGGGAACGAAGTCTGAGAGCCTAGACCCAGCCAGATCTGGCAAGTCAAGCCAAGCCCTCGGCTTCTCAGGTATGCAGGCCCAGTCTGTGTTGCTTTTCTATTACTTGTAGCCAAAAAGGTTCTCTGACTCACACTGTTGGGCAGCAGATCCCAGGGGCCTTCCCAGACAGGGCTGGACACCCATGAGCTGGAGAGCAGCATCTGCTAGGCAGTGCCAGTTGGACCTTTCAGGTGACGGGATGGGTGGGTGTCCCATCCCACCACCTTATGCTTGAGTGTCCTCACTGAGGACCTGGTCCTGCCCAGTAACATCTGAGTTAGAAGGGAAAGCAGCGAGCAGCAGATAGTTACGCTTTGATGAAGAAAGGGGCTACTGACAGGCAAAGCTGGAAAGGGCAGGCTTGGCCCCTTTGGAGGGGTGTGGGGAGGATGGGAGAAAGGAGAGAGGAACAGGAGGCAGCAGGTGGGGAGCAGGGCTGTCTGAACCTGAAGACAAGCTTCATCTCGTCTGTGCCGTTCCTTCCAGCTGGCATTTAGGGACCAGATCAAGAATTTTAGCATCACAACTGCCAGCCCTTGAGGGTTGGAGGTGGTGAGTCACTGCACACCCTTAAATGGGTCCTTTGCCACCCTGAGCCTCAGTTTCCCCATCAGTAGGGCATAGCCCAAACACAAACACCTCCCCCACTGCCACCGGCCCAAGGCTGGCTTACCTGCTTTGGGAGCTGGGCAGCCCCCAACAGCTGTAGGGTCTCCAGGTGGGAGTGAAAGAGGGGACTGGGCTGCAGGTGGCCGCCCAGCTTGCACTCAATGATGTAGCCCACGGTACAGTCGTCAGGCAGCCGGATGAGGGCGGATGTTTCCACGAAGCGGGGGCCGCTAAGGGACAGAGCCACGCAATGCCACTGGCCTGAGCCCTCAACACCTAGAGCTTCTCCCTACCTCCCAGGAGGCCCTCCACTGGGACCAGCTAGCGGAGCAGAGCTCGGCTTTGCATCTGCCTCCTGCGTCCTGTGTGAGCTCCTATGCTCTCTCTCAAGCCCTTCCCGCTGCAAAGGCTCCTCCCACACACACAACAGGTGCCACCACCTCTCAGCACCGTTCACCCACCTGGGGGTCTCTGCTTACCTGGCCCACGGAGTCATCTTCAAAGCTAGTTTGCGGTTGATACAGAAGCCGGCACCCCCGGTGGCGAACCAGAACTGTACCAGCCTCTGGAGGTAAGAGGACAGGAGGGCCAAGGTGCAGAGTAAGCCTGGGGTCGGGGTGAGTGGGGGCAACAACCAGGCCACCCCTCACCCCAGCCAGCATGGCTCAAAAGCTTTTTATTTCACAGCTCACTAGAGTCTTGCTATAGCCTGACATTATTATGCCCATTTTATAGATAAGGAAACCAGGTACCAAGGTCATATATCTTATCGAGAGTGATGGGGACACCAATTAGACCCCAATCTGGCTAAATTCAAGTTAAAGAGGACATGTGTCTATTTGTCTCCCTAATATATCTTGTCCCTTTCCCTAGAGAAATGGGATTGGTTTGGGAGAGGCTGCCAAACACAGAACTTGCTCCTCTAGGCTACAGGTGCCCCAGGAATGATTGCAGGGCCACACCCCTGACCCAGTGATTGGCTCGGCAACAGGCACATGACTTAGGCCAGGCAATCAAAGTCTTCTCCTGAGCTCTACAATGCTAACTATGAAGAAGAGATGCTTTTACAGGGTCACCAGGTTGGAAGCTGTAATCCTGGTGCCACCTATACTGGGCCAGGTACACTGGCCTCGCTACTCCCAACTCCTGGGACCAAGAAAACTTTTCCACAAAAAGAAAGAATAAGGCCTTTCACAGAGTAAAGAGAGAATAGACAGTCTTGTGAGCCCTTGAGGCCGGCCAACTCTTGACACTGCAAGCTCAGGAACCCTTTGGGATTTAAAGCATCTTTTTCCCCTGCCCAGCATCACCAAGGCCTCTTCTATGTCCTCTGTGAGGACCCGTGAATTCACCCATGGACTCGACTCCTCTAAGGCTTTTGAGAAACACTATACCCATTCAGCTGTGCCATCTCCTGGTCAAACAAGTGCCCTAAGGGTACCTTCTCCCAGGTACACAGTTGGTGCTTCATTGATGCATGTTGCATTGGGTTGAGTTATCTCCCATGATGAGCAGTGAAAAGAACCCTTGTCAGGGAGTTGGGAAGCCTGCCTCCTCCACGGCATAGCTCAAAGTAGGACTTTGAGAGTCATTGCCTCTCTCTGGGCCTCTGATCTGCCACCTGTGAGTGCGTCATCGGCTCTGAGTTCTCAAATCTGATGGTTTTCCTGGCCCAGAGGTATCCCCCTAAAAACCTCTATGAGCTTACTTTTGGAAATCCCACTCGCTTAGAGAGAAGTCAGAGCTCAAAAAAGCAGAATGAATGGCTTCTTGAGTAGCCATTGACACAGAAAATGCTTATAAATATAAATGCTTATTTAATGAATTAATGAGCACATGGCTTCCACTCCCAGATAATTATAGTAACGACAGCAGTAACAAAGAATGGCCTAACCCTGAGCATCGACTGTGCCAAGCCCTTTGCTAAGGGTTGTGCTACAGATGAGGGGACTGAGGTTCGTAGAAATAAAGTCACTCGCCTGAGGTCCCAGCTGGGACTGACCTCAAGCCGGAGCCACCCCGAGGGACCTCAGGATCTGAACAGGCTGAGGGCAGAGTCCCGGGTGTGCATGTTCAGCGGGGCGGGGCTTGGGCATGCCCAGCAGGATGCTGAACCTGCACAGGAAGAACACTGCTCAAAGATGAAGGCTGAGCTGAGTCGAGTACTGATTGCTAACACCAGTGTCCATTACATGCCAGGCCCCATCCCAAGCACTTAAATAGATGACACTTAGGTTTTTTTTTTTTACTCACAACCACCCTATAAGTAAGGGACTATTATCACCCATTTCACCGATGAGAAAACTGAGAGGTAAGGTGACTTCAGTCAAGGTCACGAAGCCAGGAGATGGCAGGGATGGCATGTGAACTCGGGGAGTCTTGCTGCAGAGCAGAGTTCTCAACCCCAAAGGTCGGGGGCGAGGTGGTGTGGGAGCCTGAGAGACCCCTAGACTCACCTGGAATGACTCACATGCACATGCCCTGGGGCCCAGGAGGATTTAATTAAAACTCAGAGGCTGATTAGCTGCTAATTAAGGTTTTAGGTTTCCTGCTCTTGGTTTCCCTGATGAAGCAGATGGTGACCTAGGGAGGGAGACAGCCCCACAGCCGGGCCCAGCTCCTGCTGCAGGCTCCGCCTCCAGGGAAGGGGCCCCTGACTTGCCTTTTTCCTGGGGCCAAAGAAGCCTTAGAGGCCTGGGCCTCCCCAGTCCCAAAAGCCTGGTGGCATCCTGGGGACGGAGGGAAACCATGCAACATACTTAAGACTAAAAACTTCTTCTTTGTGTATCTGAAAGTCAGCTTTAACGGGTATCCTGGGTTTTGCTTATTTATTTTCTAAACCTGGCAAGCTTAATCAGTGTCCACCAAGATCTGGAGCTGAAGCCAGTGCAGGGAACCCTGCTGTGCCAAGTGTCAACTCTTCAGTTGCTGGTCAGTGATGTCTGCAGGAGGTTCGCCAAGGGGAGGGCAGAGTCTGGGGGTCAGAGGCAGCGGCAATTTACCACCTGGCCCAGCAGCATTCAGCATCTAAAGAACCTGCACTACCACACAATGACACCAGGTGACTAGCTGCCCGGTGGCGGAGTTGGGAAGCCTCGACTCACCCCACACGCGCTCCTCAACAACCAAGGCCCTACTGTGTGACAGTCTCTCTGCCTGACCAGCATCATCTGTCTCCCCCATTTCACAGAGGAGGCTGAGGATTGGAGACAAATCCACCAGCCCAAACACACACAGCGAAGAGGCCAAATCTGAAACCCAGACAACCCTCCGGACTCCTCCACAAGCCCTGCCCCAGCCTGGCCCCTCCCCTGGGTTGAGTCTGCCCCGGCCCCGCCCTGCCCCCAAATCTGGCCTGGCCTAGGCTGCGTGGCCAGCGTTTGGAGGAGTCAGGGAGGAACAGACCGTGCGGTTGTGGGGCCGAGGTTCGGAGGCGTGGATGGGCCGGTTCAGGCTGGGCCGACCTACGTAGGCGTCGAGGGCCTGTGGGAAGGCCTTTAGCAGCTTCAGCAGTGCCCTTGGGTTCACATAGTTGTCATCATCCACGTGGCAGAACCACCTGTGGGGACGGACATGTGGCCACCAGTGAGCTTGGAGCGGGGTTCCCAAAGGCTGCCAGCCAGCCAGGCTCTGCCTGTGCCCCCCTAAATCAGTCAGTGAGCAGTTACAGGGCGGGGGCGGCTCATATGTACGGTGCCTATTCTATGCCAGGCAGCATCTTGCGTAAGATCTTGGAGAAGGTGTGCCCATGTAACAGATGAGGGCTAAGGCTCAGAAAGGTTAAGACAGTTGCCCAAGATCACACAGCCAGTGAATGGCAGGGTTTGAATCCAGATGGTCTGCCCAAAGACAGACCATAGTAGGTCCTGCACGGTGGAATGCACAGGACCCAGACGACTTCACTTTTTTTAAAAACGATGTTTCCAACACAACACCCCATTCAGGAACGGGCGTGAGGCAAATGTCACACCTATCTCCAGAGACCTAACCAAGTGCACTCACCTCAGCCCACTGGCCAAGAAGGCATCAAACTCAGCAGCCATCTTGCAAGACAGGGCGGGGTGGCTGTGCTCCGCAGAACAGTTGGTGACCACGAAATGTGGCCCTGGAGAAGTGAAGACTAGTCAGGGACCCCGGCTCGGTCCCTCCCCACAGCTCTGCACACTCTGTGACAAGGTAGAACAAGGCCGCGGAGAGCCTGGAGTAGTCTACCCACTCCCATTTTACACATAGGGAAACTGAGGTCAGGGAGGGCTGACCCGCCCAGGAGCCCAGAGCGGACGGACAGCAGGCTAGGCTGGGGCCCAGCTGACCAGGGTCTTGTCCAGCACGGTCCCTCTCCACACCCACGCCCATTTCCAGGGAAGAAGCCTGCTCCCGTCCTGAGCAAAGGAGAGTCCCCACCTGCCACAGCTGAGCAGCTTTGTTTCCTGGGGGACTCCCAGGCCAGGGGACAGCCACCCCACCCAGGTCAGGCAGAGTTACCCAGTCTCTCCTGGAGGCCTTCATCCGGGCTGTCCGTAAAGATGAATGTCTGGGAAAGAAAAAGAGGAGTCAGGCATGGGCTCGGCCAAGGGAATTCTGGGGGATCAGCCCACAGCCCACCATGGCCAAGCCCCTGACGAACCCCAATCCAGGTAGGCACATAGCAGAGCTCTGTCCTCCTCCAGTGACAGACACGCATCCCTCTCATAGTCACACACTCCTTTAAGACAACATGAGTGTCTCGGCGACCCTCCCCCAGACCCCCCACACACACACACACACACACACACAGTCCCACTCAGCTCCTCCACAATCACGTATACACACACTTTGTCAGGAGACAGACCCGATGTGAAAAGACCCACACGTGGGGACACCACTGAAGGAGACAGTCACAACTTTTACAGTCACACAAACTCCCTGTGCAAGTGCAGGAGCCCTGACACCCCTCAGAAATCTCGTCTCATGACCTGACCCAGATCCCCCAGGTCGGACGGGCACCCCACCAGGACCTTTCACAGTCCTGGGCCCTGACCACTCACTGAGCATCGAGCTGGGTATTATACTCTGTCCCCCTCACAGACGGCCAAACTGAGGCTAAGGGACAGCCCGAGGCTGTACAGTTGGCAAGTGTGAGCTGGGATTCACACCCCCCGGGCCTCAGACCTCTCCCTTGCTCTCAAACCCCACGACGGCCGTAACTTATCCCCATTTGTCCCCGGAAACCTAACAGGCCCCTCAGACTCAGCGCTTCAAGACTGAGCACGGACCACCCCCATCCCGAGACCTGTACTCCACTTAATCTCCTCATCTTGCAATACCTGGGGTCATCATGTCCCCTCTCTTTCTCCCACACCCCCCATCCGGTCTGTCAGCAAATGCTGTCCACCCAACTTTTATATTACCCGGGATACATCCTCTCCCCACCAGCCTCCAGGGCCACCCCACGGCCCAGCCCACCCTCGTCACCTCCTGCCTGCTTTGCTGCAGTCACCTTTTCCCTGGGCTCCCTACTCTGTCTTACCCCCAACTTCACATCTAGTTTTCAACACAGCCCCCAAGGGAGCCAGTAAAACAAGTCAGGCCTTTCTTCCCCTGCTCCCTGGCAAACTTTTGCCACCAAACAGCCAGTGGAGATAGTGGAGCTCTCTCAAGTTTGCAGCGTGAGCCAAATGGGTCAGGGAGTGTTGTTGATGGGCAAGCAAGCCCCAGTGAACCAGTGATGGGGGGGGAGGGGGAGGGGTCCTGAAGCAGGGCCTGGGGCTGGGTGGGGTGCATGGCAAGCCTGAGGTTGGCACCAGCAGCAGGCAGTTTCCTCTGAGCAAGGTTTGTACTTGGTTTGTTTAAAGAGGGAACCGTGACAATGGTCAAAACCTTGCAGGAAAACAAAAGGACAGACAGCCAGCCGGGGTGGGGGGAAGGGAGGGGTTGGCCGGGGGCCATCTGCTACAAAAGAGGGGAGATGTGGGGCCATCCCTGCTCCCCACACCCCTCCTACCCCTGCCCCCAAGGGGATTGTAGGGAAGAGAAAGGCTCCTCACAGATCACAAAACATGCGTCCTCCAGCCCGCCCCCTCTGAATGGGACAAGGGCCAGAGCATGAGCCCCAGTCTGCTCCCACAAAGGCCCACCTGCCACCAGGCCGCCCTTAACCAGCTGGGGTGGGTGCCCAGCCCTGGAGTTAACCAGCTCAGGCCCGCTCCTGATGGCAGAGCTGAGAGAGGCTCCAAGATCCTTCTGCCGTGTGAAGATGGGGAAACTGAGGGCTAACGCATGGAAGGGTGGAGACAAAGGGGGCCCAGAGGCGGTGGCGAGAGTGCATCTCCCCGTGTCCCCTCCTCTTCCTCTGTTTGAGCATCTTTCCTTTTCTCAACTCGGCCTTAAAAGACAAAATTCTAGACTCTGCCCCTTGCACTGGGGGTGAGGGCAGGTGTCTGAGTGACTTCATCTCCTACCTCTGCTTAACGGTGCTCAGTTTCCTCGCTTGTGAAATGGGAATAGTGTCGGCTAGGGAAACCTTCCCCTGACCCCTTTTAGTTCTTCTGGCTGGTTGAATAATTCAAATGGTTTACAGCAGATTAACAGGAGAAAGTCAAATGTCTATAGGTGTGCATGGGGAATTCACCTAAGTATGAAAATTCCAAAGACAGTGAGGATTCTGGACTAAGGAGGGAGTGGCAGGCAATTCAGAGGTAGATGAGAAAGAGCAAACATTTGGTAAACAAATTCTTAACGGGGCTAGAAATAATGGGACACAGAGGAGACTCTAACGAAAAGATTTTTGCGTGAATCTTCTGTCTGCCACACTTGATCCAAAGATGCTAAGGTAACAAAGCTAGGGTTCCCCCCCGTGAAGCGGCATTTTCTAGCTGAACCTCTTTAGGCAAGAAAGGCAGGAGTAAAAAATCTCTTCTTGAGTGTGTTTGGCTTTAATTGTTTTCGGCTTGAAATAATCTGCGTGCCAGGGAGGCACATTTTGAGGCAGCTCTTCCCAACCTCCACAATAGCTACTACCACTTGGGATCGTTGTGAGGGGTAAATAGGGTGACGCATCTGACACGCAGCCCCTTAGATGCTGAGCAGCTGGCAGGTACTCCTCTGGCTGCCTGGCTGGCATCTGGGATTGAGTTCAGGACCCAGAGGGGTTGGCTGCTTGCCTCTCTTCTGCTGGCCTGGTCCTGCCACCTAGGCTGGAGGCCTAAAGATCTTTTCTTTTAGTCCAGTAACCAGGCAGTTCTGGGATCCCGGGTCTCAGCAGAGAAGGTAGGGCCCCAGCCAGGAGGTGGGGGCTGGTTCCCACCGGGCGCTGCCCCCTCAGGCCTTCGGGATGACGCTGGCAAGCACTTCCTCCTCTCTGGCCTCAGTTTCCTCATTTGAGGCAAGGGCACCACCATAGTAATCAAGACAAGACAGGAAATGGCCTCAGACCACGTGAGGCCACGGCCCCGGGTACACACAGACACAGCGCCATAAACAGGAAGGTCTTTGGGGAGGGCCAGGCTCAGCGGCTTCCGCAAGTAGAACCAGAATCTCCCCAAGACGAGAAGTTATGCGGGGGCTTCAAGGAAGAGTCTGGGGTGCCAGGGGCCTAGCAGAGAAAGTGTTAATCCAGGGTGCTAGGACATGGGGGGGTGCCCGCTGCCCAGGGGGCTCTGACCTCTTATCAGACATCACCTCCCCCGTCTTTAGTCTCCCAGGAGTCCCCAACCCCCTCTGAAGGCTCAGTCACTTCCTCCCACTGAGCCAGCTGCCAAAGTGGGGACAGTGCGTGTGTGCGTGTGTGTATGTGTGTGTGTGTGTGTGTGTGTGTGTGTGTGTGTGTGTGTGTGTAAATCTACCCCTTCACCTCCCCCACAGATGGTTCCCAAAACCCCGAAATCGCTGACTTCACTTGAGGTGGGCACTGGGAGTGGGGAGGGAGAGAGCCAGAAGGGACTCCGCTTGTCAGAGCTGCCTCCAGAGACAGGCATCAGCCAGGAGCCGACACCCACATGCCCCTTGCCAGAGCGTGTCTAACACACACTTTGGCTCCACGCATGTGAGCGTGCATACACATGCACACGAACTCACACATACACACATGCTCACACACACACACACAATTTCACATGCTGAGTAGGCCTCTACCCCGACTTCATGCCCACCACGGTGTCAGCCACCCCCATCCCAGCACATACCCTCCCTTCCTGCCTCAGAAACTGCCCTACAGGAAATGAGCACAGGAGGCAAGATGCCGCTCCCCTTAGCACACCCTCGGCACCAGAGGCATGGGGGCAGGGGCTGTCAGGAATTCCGAAAGGATGCCCCCCACTCTGGCCCTTTCCCCAATGGGTACCACCTATGGTCCCCTCCTCAGCAGCTCAGCCCCTGTTCTCACAGCCAGGACAGAAGGACATCACCCTGGGCCTGGACTGGATGCATCGGCCTGGGCGCGTGTCAGCCAGGACCTCCCAGGCCTCTGCGGCAGCCACCCAGCACCTACCCTTGCCCCCAGAGCCAGGCTGGGCCAGGATGGGCAGGAGTGAAGCCTGCACTAAAACAGCCAGGGAATAGAGGGACCCCCCAGGAGGGACCCAGAAGCCTGGGGCAGGCACTTAGCCTCCGAAGGAGACAGAGCAGTGAGCCTGAGGAGCCGTGGGCTCCAAGGCCAGCGAGGGGCACAGCCAGGGCTACAGGAGTCCCCGGATCCCGGGAGTCCCCGGATCCCGGGGGGAGTGGGGAGCTGGACAGGCGGCTTCTCCTGTGAGGCCTCCAAGGACCCCAGCCCAGTAGAAAGGCCTCTATGAGTCCCTCAGGCCAGGGGCCACCCCTGGGGCCCACAGTAGCCAGCTCCTCACCTGCTCCCTGATCCTGGAGACCCACGTGTCAAGCAGCAGCTCCAGGCGGGAGCGGTGGAAGGTTCGAGTCGTCTTGACTGCAATGAAGATATCCCGCAGCTGCAGCTCCCGGGACCCATGGCTTGGCGGGCTCAGCCCCGGGGGCTCCCGTATGCCCTTCGGAGACAGCCTCAAGTGGTAGCGAAGGGAGAGGAGCCCCGTACACAGAAGGGTGAGGAGGACTCCGGCCAGGCCCCGGAGGAGCCGGCACTGCATTGGCCCTCGGACCCCAGACAGCTCAGCCCCCAAATCCCAACTGGACGGGGAGGGGAGGCTGGTCAGGCGGGGCGCCCGGCAAAGGCAAAAGTCTGGCAGGCATCGGAGACAGGCAAGGAGGGAAGGAGGTGGGAGCTAGTGCCCTGGCCCCAGAGGCCGGGCCTTGGCAGCCCCTCCACCACGGCGGCCAGCCCTCCACCTGCTCTGGCTGCGCTCCCTCCGGCGCGCTCTGGGGCGCCTGGCCCCGCCCCTGCCTCCAGCGCAGCCTGAGGGGCGGGGCTGCCCCCGAGAGAGTCCCAGAGGTGGCTGGAAAAGAGGCAGCTGAAGGGACAGCCTCGACCCTGCCAGCTGCTGCAGTGGGGGTGGGAGCAACAACAAACCCTCCATACCCGGATGGAGGAAAGGGGCCCACCAGCCCTCCCACTCCCCACTCCCCAGAGGTGGGCAGCGGTATCTCATTCAACACCCTTTATTTTATGGCGTCCTGGTATCCAGCCTCCCAGCTTTTGCTCACACTGTTCCTCTCCCTGGTTGCTCTCCCTCAGCCCTCGGTCATCCATGTACCCTCCACCAGGCTTAATTCTATTTGGACTTTAAGGCTCAGCTCAGAGTCCCTTCTCTACCCAGCCTTCTACGATGCCCACTCCCAACCTCTGGGGCTCCCACGGGAATCTGGGCAGTTCTCTTGGTCTTCACAACAGCACTAGCATTGTTATTCCCACTTTATAGCTGAGCACGTCACAGAATGATCTAAAATGATCCAGCAGCTCAGCTCCAGAGCCAGGTAGGACCCAGGTCTCTGGCCCACAGGAGATCCCCTGAGGGAGCCTGTCCTGCTGTGGCCTGCAGTACCCATCTCTCTCAGCCATCTTTATTGTGCCTCTCTCCCAGCCATAACAGTGGACACACAGAGGGTCTTCTCCAGCCACCACCTCCACCTAGTTTTGCACGAGGTCAAAACAGTGGACACTTCATCCTTCTCCTGCTAGAACCTTGCAATGGCTTCCATCTTCCTACAGGCCCTGCAAAAGCCGGCCCCTACTTAACTCCAAACCCGCTTCCTACTACTTTCCCCTGGCTCCCTTCTCCACTCCAGACCCACTGGGCTCCTGGCCACTCCAGGCATTCACGCCCCTCAGGACCTTTGCACATGCTATTTCTGCCTGGGCCTCTCCCCAGAGAGCCACACATCTCCCTCAGGTCTTCACACAAATGCATATTCCCAATGAGGCCTTCCTGGACCACTTTATTTAAATTATGACCTCTGCTTCCCACCTGCTAGTTCACAGGACCCCAAACCTGTCCTTCCCAGGCCCCCCTTTTTTGCTGTGTCATCTCCATAGCACTTTTTATCTTCCAACATAGCACTTATCTTTACTTATGCATAGTCTGCCTTCCTCATGAGAATATCAGGGCAGGGATTTTCTTTTCTTTTCTTTTCTTTTTTTTTGATTCACTGAATTCCCCAGTGCCTAGAACAGTGCCTGGCCCATAGTTGGAGCTCAATAAATATTTGTTAATTAGACACAAGAAAGTACCAGATGGCTGGGAAACTAAACTGGGCCTGCTGTGACCCAACCCTGCATTAGGAAAACCAACCCTTACGACTCCCCTCTTCCCATGGGCTGGCCCCACACCGGGGCCCTTCACAGCCCATCTTCTCAGAACAGCATTACCAAGAAGTGACCCCTGGCTTCGTGCCACAGACCAGGGTTCGAATCCTGACTGGGCCACTCACTAGCTGTGTGACTCTGGGCAAGTCACTTCACCTCTCTGAACTTTGCTTTCCTATCATTTGTAAAATGGGGACAAAAATAAGACTTGGTGAGAATTAAAGAATTAGTGGGCTTCTCTACCCCCATGGAAAGGTCACTTAACATAGGATCAGGCAGACAGCTGAGTCACTGGGTTCCCACATCTTCACCCAGACTCCTAGGTCTTTAGACCAAGGACTGGGTCAGGCACACAGCACGGAGGGGAGAGGGTCATTTACCCAATGAGCATGGCCCCATCTCCTCACCCAGGGAGCCAGCCCACAGCCATCCAAGACCCACTATCCCACCACTAGACAGGGCACGGCGTGGCCAAGGCGAAGTCCTGAGGGCTGAGAGAAAACCTACCAGGGGCCTGCCCAAGTTCATTACTGTTACTAAGGACAGTTATAGGAGGACCTAGGCACATTGATCCAATAAATGCTTCTTAAAGAAAGGAATCCCCAAACCCAAGTGGCACCTCCTCCAGTAAGCCCACCTGGATTTCTCCCAGTGCAGGTGACCTTCCACCCTCTGGAGGAGCTGACTCAGAGATCTGACTGCACACTAACGGTTTCCTCTTGGTCTCCTGGACTCAGTAGCCAGGCCCCTTAAACTTAAGACAACATCCTGCTGACCTCAATGTCCCCATTCCAGGGGACACTCTTTTGATGATCAGACACAGGGCTGGGCGTGGGGGTGGCCCATCTGTGGGGCCCTCCTCCAGTCATTCCAGGGCAGGTAAGGTGATGCCGGCACAGATGGCCGGCGGCTCAGGGATGAGTCAGGAGTGAAATCTGACCCTCCCCACAGGCAAGCAAAGACCTGAAAGGTAGTATCAGCCTGAGCTGGGTGGTGGGGACGGTGGGGGAAGGGAAGGGAAGAGAGAAGAGTCCCCAGCCCAGGGATACAAGCAATCAAAAGGCCACAAACTTCTATGACAAATTGTTTAATGTTCCATAATGTGCAGCTTCTGAGTAAAAAAGGCCCATTAAAAATTCACGAGCCATACATTCTGGTGATGGAGGAGCCAGCCCCCTCTCCACCTGTCCCTCTGAGAGAGGGACAGGGCAGGGAGCAGGCACTGTGAGAACATGGTCCTAGGTGTGCTCACCAGGAACACGTGTGTTTGTGCCCAAGTGTCACAGGGGTTGGGGGGCGCACGACATTCACACAGGAGAGAACCACAGACATGTGTGTGACGAGAAGACACAGGGGCACAGGTGACAGTAGACCAGGGCAGCCACAATGCCCACTTGTGGCGATACACACAGGAAATGTGAGCTCAACAGCTGGGAGTCACAAAGGTGGCCCAAGGCTCCTGGGATCAGAATAGGCTGAGAGCCCAGGAGACCTCGTGTGCCCGGGGGTAGGGAGCCTACCCTGTGAGAACTTGGGTGTGTAAACCTGTACACAGGAGTGAGAATTCAGGTGCTTCAGGGTAAGCCATGATGGAGGGACATAGACCCACACGTGGGGACAGAGACATGGGGGCACACGGAAAGGCCCAGAGCAGCATGTACGGGGTGGATAGAAATTCCGCCTGAGGGCTGAGATCCCTCCCGTGGTGAAAGCCCAGAGCCGAGGCCGAAGGTTCTGGGAAGGCTCAGGACAGGGAGGGCCAGTCTCCGCCGCAGGCACCAGGGTCTCTGCTGGTGGCTTCCACAGCGCTTGAGGAAGCCGCAGGCATCAGAAGGGACCCTCAGGCCTCACTGCTGCTGTTGCAGCCTCGGCCACTGCCGCGCTCCACCCACACGAGGCGGGCCTGCTCCTGCAGGATGCGGCCGCGCACCACCTTGGCCAGCTCCTCCGAGTGGCCCCACGTGTGGGCAGGCACCTGCACCCAGGAGCAGGGCAGCCCCCAGAGCACCTGCTCCGAGCCACGGCACTGCCGCAGCAGCTCTGAGTCCCGCCAGCCCGGCCGGCCCAGCAGGCCCCTGCCGAGAGAGGAGAGTGGGCAGTGGGCACAGTGGGAGAGACAGACAGACAGACAGACAGATCGGGGGTCCTGCCCGCCTCCCCGCCTGCCTCACCTGACTTCCCGGACATTCTTCTCGGTCACTTCCACATGGATGACGATGGGGTAGATCTCATTCTGGACCAGTTCCCGCACGTCCCGCACACCCAGCTCCAACAGGCAGTGTTTCTTCTCGGGGGTCAAAGCTACATTTTACTCCTGGCCCAGAGACACTAACCTCCTTGTCCCCAACATACACACACACACACACACACACACACACACACACACACACACACACGGCCCTAGAGGTCCTGCATCCCCATCCAGAAGGATGTTGGCAGTGAGGAAAGAACCGTAAGAGAAGATGGGAGACCTGGGAAATAAGTCACTTTGCCCCTCTGGCCCGCAGCCTCCCTGTCTGTAGGATGGAGCTAAACCCCACTCCCCACAGCCAGGGCCAACTCTCAGGAGGAAAAAGAGCTGAATAGGTGAGATGAGCCAAAAACATGGAGGGTGACCCACATGACGTCAAATGCCCCAGCCTACCCATTCACAGTAAGGAAATGGGACCCACAGAAGGAAGGGGACTTGCCCAGAGTCACTCCACAAGGGAGCAGCACACGCCTGCACTCCGGTTGGGCTCTTGGACTCAGAAAGGCAGCCCCCACCCCAGCACCTACCTTCCCAACAGACTCCTGGATGGCTCGGATCCTGCTGCCCAGTCCAGGGGTGGCAGACTGGGCCTTGGGGGCTCCAGGCGCTGAGGGTATACACTGTTCCTCCCCAGAGAGGCTTTCTGGAGGGCAGGGAGAGGCAGGAATGAAGGGCACAGTGGGCCCGACTGCCCCAGAACACCACTCCACCCTCCCCTCTCCCCGCTCAGAGACTCACCGGCGGGGCACACTTGGAAGTCCAGGCGGGAATTGGGCAGGTCTAACAGGTTGCGGATGAGCCGGGGTGCCAGGCACTCGGGCAAGAGCACCACGGGCCGCAGGGCAGGCACCAGCAGCGGCTGCACCAGGCTGTAGGGTTTGAGGCTCCGCTCCGGCTCTGTCCAGGGGAGGCATGCAGAAGAGATGAGCAGCGGGCAGGCAGGCCCCAAGCTCCTCCTTCCTAGGGCAGCCTTGAAACCCCATCACTCCCTCTCAAGCCTCCCACCTTTTCTCCCTTCTTAAGTGCTGTTGCTGCTACACTCACATTCACATACATACATACATACATACATACATACACACACACACACACACACACACACGCACGCAGGCACAGCAGAGCTGCCCCTTCCCTCGCTGGGACTATCGCTATAGACTCCTCCCTGATCCTCTGTCTCGCTCTCGCCCCCTACTGGCCATTCTCCACTCAGCAGCCAGAGACAGGTTGTAAAACTAAAGTCAGATCCTGTAACTGCCCTGTTCTCAAGGTGCCAGTGACTTCCCATGACTCTCTCAGCAAAGAGGCCACTTCCTCCACGAGGGTTACCCAGCCCTGCCAGCGCCACACACCCCATCACAGACTCTACCCCCGCCCCCCAGACCGCACATCAGCTGCCTCCAATCGTGGGGCCTTCTTGTGCCCTGGAGTGGCCTCAGCCCCACCCCGTCCCCTCCTGGCCCCTCACGCTCCGAGTCACAGCTTCCCTCAGAGAGGGCCTCCAGCACGAGCTCCAGGGCACCCAGCTCCCCTCCATGACAAGCATCGCACTTTGCAATTACGTTCATGGGTGGGATTATCTGGCTGACGAGCATCTGCCTCCCCCACCCCGCCGTCCCCAATAGGCGGGGAGGAGGGGAGGGGGCCACTGTGTCCTCTGGACCAAGCACAAAGCACGACACAGCCAGCACTCGAGACCCACTTGCTGTACTCAGTGTCCCCCAAACACAGCACGCTCAGCTACGCCTGTGTGCGTTTGCACAGGCTGTGCCTTCTGCCAGGAACAAACTCCTCATGCTTGAAGGCCGCAGTTCAAACAATGTCTCTTCCAGGAATTCTCCCCTCACCACCCTCTCCTCCTTGCCCCTCAGGATTGCGACTTCCTCACCTAGGCCCCCTCCCCCACTTCCTTCTCCCTGATCTGACCCAAAGCCTCACCCTGCTGCCTCCCAGAACCCACTCTGGGGTCCTCATGGTACCTGCTCCCACACACGTGTGAGAAGTACAGCTACACACGGTCTTCCAGACAAGAACAGGCCCGTGCTTCTGGGTGCCCCACACTCACAGACCCACAAACACACTAGGACACATGAGCCCCCACCAGTGAGTTCCATCAAACCTGCCGGCCCAGCTCCCAGCAGGGGGACCCTTGTCTCTCAGACCCTCTCCCAGGCGTGGGCCTCGCCCCTCTGGAACCCTCACAACTGGCCCTTCCAAGCCAAAGGTGCACACTCCTGGACTCCAAGGGCAGCCCAGGCTGCACCTTCGCACCTGGGCACGCACCTGAGCTGGGCTCCAGCAGCAGATGCTCTGGGGGGTCCGTGGAAGGGCTCCCGGAATGCTTGGGCTTCACCAGCCGCAGCTGGTCTAGAGCTCGCTTCTTCAGCTGGGGAAGGCACAGGGAAAGAGGGGCTCAGTGCCATCCCACCCTCGGGGGGAGGGGAGAGCACACGCGATGCCAGGCAGAGGGGACCCTGTGCCACTGCTGTCCAGGCCCTGCAGAAGAGCCCTTTCCCAACAGGGCGTCTTCGGTCCCCACCTGGCCCGGCATAGCCCCCAGGCTGGCAAAGGCAACATCCCTATAGGCCCAGGAAAGGGAGCCTGACAGAGCCAGTTAGAGCTGGAGGAGCCTTGGGTCTGCCCCCCACCATTTTACAGATGGGCAATTCGAGGCCCAGAGACCAGAGGAACCTAACACCACCGAAGGGACAAACTTTGGGGTCTCTTCCAATGAATGAGCAATATGGCCTTGGGAAGGATGATTAACAAAGCCAATAACAACAGCATTAATCAGACCAATAGCTGGCAAGTGTCGAATGCCTCCAATGTGGCACTCACTCACTAGGCCCCACATGTGCCTGAACAACTGAGACTCCTCTGCCGAGGCGCCAGGCAGGCAGCGTAACTCCCCATTTTACAGATAAGGACACGCAGCCTCCGGGGGGCAGCAGGTGGTCGTCTGAGGCCGCACAGCTGGTAGTGGCAGAGCTGGGATGCAAGTCCAGGCGGTCTGGCTCCAGAACCCACGCTCTCAACCCGCTGTGCTGCATGGCCTCGAGTTACTTCACCTCTCTGAGCCTCGCTCTGCCCCCGGGGTACAGAGGGAGGCTTGGCCAGCCCGGCCCTTACCCAGGGACTGGAAAAGGGATGTGACTGCTGTTTTGTCAAGCGCTGACCACATGCCAGGCGTGCTCCTGAGCACTGGACACACTCCGCCTCATTTACGGCTCTAAATACCTGGGATGTGAACCCTGTTCTTCCATTTGCTGGCACATCATAAACGACCAACCAAGTCCGGGAGAAGGAGCAAGGTGGGGCCTCCCTCCTCTCCTCCGCCAGGGCTGCAGGGAATGAAGCCTCGCCACTCCCTCTCGGACCCCACCCCTGTCAGCCCCTCTCCCCAGACCCTCGCCCAACTGGCCCAGCCCTGCTTACGTTACCACGGGGCCCTCGGTGCCGGCTGGAGGGCAGGCATTTCTCTTGAACTTCCAGGAGCTGTTGGGCACTGGGGAGAAGGGGTCATGTCACGTGTTTGTAGGGAGATGGGGAGCCCCTTTACTTCCTCTCCTCTAGCCCCCCATTCTGCCCAGAGGGTGGTGGCGGGCTGCAGAGGGAGGAACCGGCCCCCACCCTGAGCCGGTTCCCAGTGGGACCCTGTCGCCCAGCGCCTGGCTCTGCGTCACCTCTGATAATTGGGCACCGTGCCCCGGTCCAGGTCCCGCAGCGTGAGGGGGTCGACCCGTGTGCAGAACCACTCCTGCCGCCGCTTGTAGGCGGGGTCCACCAGCCGCAGGATCTCCTGGGCTTTCACGCACAGGGCGTGGGGGTCGGCCCGTTCCGGCAACGTGAGGTTGGCTCGAATGTAGAAGGGCTCGGCACCAAGCCCCTTCACCCAGGCGTCCAGGGCCTCGTGGAAGGACTGGCAAGCTGGATGTGGACAGGGCAGGGGGCAGTGAGGGGGACAAGAAGAGGAGGAAGTCAGGGATAGGCCTCAGAGAGGCCGAAGACGTGGCCCTCTCAACGTCCAAGCTGCCAGGACCCCACCTTCCCCTTCTCAGAGAGAGAGCCTGAGGTCCAGAGAGAGTGGGACTCGCCCAAGGCCACCGAGCCCACTAGGGACAGAACCAGAACTCGAACCCAGGTATCGGGACTCCTGTATCAGCTGCTTACTGAGGACAGAGAGAGGACACAGTGACAACCAGCATGAGGCAGCGATACGGGAAGGAAGACACTGCCAAAGCCGGGGAGCAGAGCATCTCCCTCTCGGGGCTCGGCTGTCCCCGCTCCACCATGGGCTGCGTGAGCCCTCTCGTGGGCCCTCGGCTCTGACCTGCTAGGACTGGTGAGTTCCTAGTCCCTCCCCCGCATGCCAGGCCAGGCTTACCCTTGGAGTCCATCAGGAAGGGAAGTGTGGACGCCTGGTTCCAGGGCAAGGTTCTCTGCGGGGCCTCGCCTTCCAGGCCCATCCCCTCCAGGCCAGTGGCCTCTGCCCTAGGCTGGGAGAAAACCATGGTGGGGAGGGAAAGAAGTGAGCTTCCAAGGGCAGGACAGCTCTGCCTCTGGAGGAAGACTGGGTGTGGGACTGACGATATCTCACAGTTCAGATGCCTCCACCTCAGAGGGTGGCAGTCAGACCCTGCTCCCTTCAACAGGACCCCCCACCCAGCAGGTTCATCCAGGTCCTTCCCATACTTAAAAGGGGAGATCTGTCAATGTGCTGTTGGTCTGTCCCACGTCCCAGCTCCTGCCCAGTCGGGTCTCATCTAAAGCTGGCTGAGGCAGGCCAACCAGCAGCTAATCACCAAGCCTGGCCCATCCCCAGAAACTCTACCCAGTGACCTAGATCCACCAATCAGAAGGCATCCAGCCCTGGCTAAAGCACTAACTCTGCCCCCAGCCCAGAGTTGGGGGCCTCACCTCTCTTGGTTCCACCTTGGCAGACCCCGGCCCAGAGAGCACTCTCCGAACCACAGTGGCCCCAGACCAGTTGTCCCCAAGAAACGGCAGGCCATCAGGGCCTCTGTCCTGGGTCTCAGGTCCCCCCGGGGGACTCCGGCCAGACACCTGGATGGCCAGAGACCTGAGAAGAGAGAAGGAGGATGGGAATTGGAGTTCAGTCAGTATTTTTAATTCGATTCAACATTCTTGGAAAACCACAGCATGACTCACACCCCACAGTCCCCTGAACCTGCCGTGCCACTGCCCCGACTGCCCTTCCCCCTCTTCGCTGCCTGGCGAATTCTGCTCTCATCCTTCAGGGCTCAGGTCATAAGTGACCTTTCTCTCCCAGACTCCTGCACACGGAGGGGTGGAGCTTCCTGCCCAAGCGGCCCACCTGCACCTCGCGTGTTTCCCTTTGTCTCATCCCTCAGAACCAGCCCGTTGCCGTGTTCAGCTCTGGATCCCTAGCACCAAACACAGTATCTGACACACAGTAGTAGATGACTAATAAAAAGCTTCTTACGCTCACAGTCTAGGAAGGAAGGTCACTATTAGAATACGACACAGATCAGAGACGGTCACGGCTGGCCGTGGGAGCACAAAGGGGAGTGGCTTCTCAGAGGAAGAAGGAGCTGGGCTACACCACAGGAAAGAGGAGAAGCACTGCAGTCATAGGCGGAGAGGAGATGGTATCCCAGGCTCGAGGAAAGGTATGAGGAAAGGTGCGGAGGACAGAATACAAGATGCGTGGGAAAATGTAACAACAATAACAATAGCAGCCAACACGTACTGGGCGCTTCCCCTGTGCCAGACACCACGCGAAGCTCCATGCCCTAATTAACTAATTTAACATCATGAGCAGCAGCTCTCAGAAAAGGCAAGGTGTAGCCAGCCTATGGAGGGCTCAGCCTCTGGCCTACCTCTCACAGTCAGTGGGAGCCACTGATGGTTAAGACAAAGAGTCACCAAGAACCCCATCGTGGCAGGTGTCTGCTTGTCCCTGGATGAGACTTGGTGAGGCTCTATGGACAGGCTCAGAGAAACAAACCGGAAGTCTCCCCCATGACCTCCTGACCCTGGTGCTGGGAAGGGGAGGAGCCAGGGTCAGCGGGTGTGCCCCAGCTGAAGAGGTAGCCCGAGCAGAGTCCAGGTTGCCAATCACCTCCTCACCCACCCTCACAGCTGCAGCACACATGGCCACTGTGCCCCCTGCTATCAGCCTGGGGTAGGCAAAGCTGCAAGGACCTCAGCTCAGTCAGCACCCCTGCAGAGGGGGGAACTTTGGCCCCGGGGAGGCTGTCTTGGCTCCTGGCCTCTCAGTGGAAACAAAGAGCCAGGCCCAAGGGCCGGGGGCCAGATGTGGGAGCTGGAGGCATCAGTGCTGCCCTCACAGGCTCTTCCAGTTTCGGACTGTCCTGGCTGTATGGAGGTGGTGTGGAAAGGCCTGGGCAGAGCTGGGAGGCCTGGGGCCGGGGCCGGCTACACCGCCCATCGGCCTTATGACTTCAAAAGCACAGCCCAGCGCCGAACTATGCCCTGGACTTGGGCGAGTGAGCTGGCTGCTTGATGCCAGGTCACCGCATCCCTAAGGCAAGGAGGGTGATGGCACCCGTCTCCCACCGGAAAAGGAACCTAAAGCTAATTCAGGAAGAGAGGAGACCAGAGGCTCCGGGGGCCTTCCAACTGCAGGCCCGTTCCTAGGTGGGAAGTGAAATTCTATGTTTTAATGAAATGAAATAGAAGATGGAAGCCTGACTCGCTTTGAGCAAATCCAACCACTGTCTCATGGCCCCCTTTGTCTCAGGTGTATGCATAGGGTTTCCCCCACTGGGGGCTGTAGACAGAAAAGGTTGAGAAATACGGCACAAAGAGCAGAAAGCCTGGCTGCTTGACCACCAGCCCTCAGCAGCCCCACCTGCATCCACCTGTTTCATCAACCCAAGGAGTTAAAACATGGCACACTCGTAACACAGTGCCCAGTAAGAACTGAGTGAAAACTAGGCGTTCACTATCCTCAGGAGTGAGTCAGGACAAGTCACCCCGCTGTGGCCCACAGCTTCCCCCTCCCCGTTTCAAGTCCATGGTCCACTTCCCATCGCAGCTTTCCCAGAAGAGAACCCGGCCAGCAGCCCGCACCAGGCCTTTCACCCCATGCCTGGGCACGCCCCTCCCCACCCTGCAATTTCAGCATCGGACCCTCCACCCCAAGTTCTCGGGCTCCTCTCGCCAACTCCTGCTGATTCCTGAAGACCCAGCTCAGGCACCCCCTCCTTCAGGACACATTCCTAGGGGACCAAGGGACTTCTCTGAGCCTCCACAGCCTCGGGCTACCAACTCTCAGCGCTTTTCAGAGTCCACCTGGGGGCTGGCTGGGGGAAGGGTTCTGATCAGTCCCTCTGTGCAAATGAGCAGGAAGGGGAGAAGAGAGGAATATGGGGTGGGGACGGGGGGCAGGGCTGCCTGCTCCAACCTCCAGGGACTTCCGGATCTTCAGCAACACAATCTGACCCCAGTCCTGCCTGTGGGTGGCATGAGGGATGGGGATCCCTGTCCACCAGGTGAGGATTCCCAGTCCCTCCCCCAGTGTCAGGTCAGGAGGTCAGGAGGTCAGGAGGTCAGCTCACAGAGGAACAGGGTGGAAACAGGGCCAGGCCGTCGTCACCCTGCCAGCTCTGAGCAGTAATGGACCAAGTGGCCTCAGTGAGTGTCCCCCTGACCCCTAACCCAGGGCTCTGTGAGAAGATCTCTGGGCAGTGCACACAGATGCTTTGTTCCAGGTCAGGGACCAGTGGAGACAGGACTTGAGCAAGCCACACAGAGGACCTCATTTAATCCTCCCGACAGCCCTACGGGAGATGTCTGTTATCCCCCTCGTGTTAGAGAAGAGGGAAACTGAGGCACAGGGAAGCATAACTTGACGAGGGTTACACACAACTGGTGGAAATCCGGAAATGACCGATTCTCACCCTTGTACACAGACAGAGATGCTGAGTCCACATAAGCACGTGTGGGCAGGGGCAGGCCCTGGCCAAGGACACAGCCCCCTTCCTACTCAGCACCTCATGTACACTCTCAGCTCCTCCGCACTGCCTCCCAGCCTGGCCATCTGTCCGTGCATCGGCCTGCCCCAGAGCCCCACTGCCCGGCCCCAAGGCCCGAGGAGCCCAGAGGGGCAGCAGAGACGAGGGCGGAAAATACCCAGCACGCAGTGAGTACTGAACACGAGCGTGAGATTAAAAGCAGCTTAGACGGACGGAAGGCACCGTGGAGTTCCCAGCTCCACCACCAAGTGGCCTTGTGACAAAGTCCTGACACGCTGAGCCTCATTTTCCTTGTCTGGATAACAGGGCTAAAGATGCCAGCCCTGCAGGTTACTCTGACAATTAAGCAAGAGCACCAATACGTTAGCCAAGAGCCAACATTACCACGCTCCCTGTAGCTCTAAGCACTCAAATAAGAATACCGGAACCCCCACAATGACCCAGGGGCCAGGCACTACTGTGACCCCATTTTACAGAGCAGGAAACTGGGGCACTTAGAAATTAAGTGCCATGCCCAAGATCCCACGGTAGCAAGCGACAGAGCTGGGATTTCGGCTGGCCAAGAAAATCTGTACTTTCCCAGCATGCTGTCATATTGCTCCAGGACACATGGGCTGGCACCTCGCCTCCCTGTCTACCCCTCACCTCTCTCACTCCTCGTCCATCTACCTCTTCCTCCCGCCGTCCACCACCCCTGCCTCTACCACCATCTGGGGTCTTCCTCCGTCCCCCTCCTCCTCAGGAACAGTGTGGGCAGAGGTGGCCCCACAACCACACAGCTCCTGCTCCCTCTGCCTCATCCCAGCACCCCCTTGGACAGCAGCCAAGACCCCTGCTGCAGGCCTGAGCTGGAGGAAGGGAGGAAGGGCCTAGACAGGCAGGAAGGGAGGTGCCTCCACCCCTTCCCCCAGAAGCATGTCCTGCACCGAGAGAAACAATGTCACACTGGGCCTGCTGCCGGGGGTGAGGGTGGGGGCAGGGCCCTGGACATGGGCCTGGCCAAGCTGCTTCCAGGAGGCAGGAGGCCCCGGTCCTGCTAGGCCCTGATTTCATGTGCGACCCATCCTCTGCATCCAGCATCCCCAGATTCCAGCTCTGACATCATGACATCAGTGCTTCCTACACTCTTTCCAAAACCCAAGTCCACTCAGGTCACTGTAGACCTCAGCCAGGGCACTTCCCAGCTGTGTGACCTGGGGCAAGTCACTTAACCTTTCTGAGCCTGTTTCCTCCTCTATAAAACGGGAATAAACCTAATAATGTCTACCTAGCAGGATAGAGAGGATGAGGTAAGGCAGCCAGCAGCTGGCCTGCATTTAGTAACAGCTCACCCCTCACAGGTTCCCCAGCGCACCAGCCAAAGTCCACGCTTTTCCAGCCTGACTCACCACGCTTGCTGTGGCTCGGCCTTACCGCCCCCCCCCCGCCCCCTGGCGTGCTCCAGTCCACACCAAACTCCAAGCCCATCCCCAGACGACCTCTGCTCTCTCCCCTTACAGTCACCCAGCAGCTCTCCCTACCTGCGCTCTCCCTGGCTGAGTTCAAAGGCCACATTCTCGGCATGGCCTTCTCCATCACCCATCCTGAGGTCCACTCACCCTCTTACCAGGGAGGCCACACATCGACCAACACACAGAGCTCACGCTGCCTGCAGCACACTCTGAGCCAACATGTTTCATGGCTCTTGTCATGAGTTGGCCAGATGCTGGGGCTCCCTCGGTGGCCCCACCCCACCCCCGGCACAAAGCTTCGCTGGATGGCTCAGTCCTGCGGGAGCTCAGAGCTGGGGAGGATGGGCGAGCCGAGTGTTCGTGTCGGTACAAGTTAACTCCTACCATTTACTAAGCACCTACTATGCATCTGGAGAAGCAGGATGCTTTACGGACGAGTCCTAAACCTCAAAATACCCACATGCAGAAGAGATCACTATCACCTTTAACTGATGAGGAAACTGAGGCCCAGAGAGGAGAAGTAACCAGTCACACAAGTGATAAGCAGTGGTGATAGGACGAGAACCCATCAGCCTGTGTCTAAAGACCATTCTATTCTGACAGTTACAAAAAGCAAAGGCTTAGCTGATGCTCTCTCCTACCTCACCCCTGCACACCCTTCTCCAGGATTCTGAGACCCAGCCCTCCCATCGCCACCCACCTCAGGCAGTTTCCCAGTTTCCATACCTGTTGAGGAGATCCAGACCACAGCCTCTGGCCAGGAGGCCATCCGGCTTTCCCAAAGGCCACACGCTGTCAGAGGATGAGGACGAGGAGAGCCCAGGGGACCAGGGCTTAAGCGTTACGCTCCCTGGGGAGGAGGAGTGAAGTTCAGGGGTGCCAGGCGGAGGGACTAAGAAATGAGGGGAGGGCCCAGGGACGGCCCTGGAGGCCTTGGCAGGTTTGAGACCCCAGGAACATCATGGACCCACTGGGCTCAGAGCTGGGCCAGGAATACCCTTCAGTTCCCTGGAAGAGGGTGGAGGGTGGGCCAGAAGTGAGGAGGAGCCCAGCACAGCACAGCCAGAACCAGGACTGGGCTCAGGGAGCACCAACTCCCCCAGGGGCCTCCGAGGCGTGGCCTTCCTGCCTGGCCAGGTGAACACGGGCCAAGGACATGGCAGGCAGCACGGGCCTAAGTGAGCTAAAAAGCCATCCCCAAAATGAGCCCTCCCCACAGTCCCTTCAGGTCCTTACCTGTGATGTCTGACATGCTGCTAAAGGACCTGGGCAGAGAGACGGGGAGGGGCAGGAGCTGAGGCTCGGTGGGCATCTGCCCCACGCCCTCCTCCCGCCCCCATGCAACTGAAAGGTCCTTCAGCCCCCAAGAAAATACAGGCTAAGACTCAAGGTTGAGGTCCGAGGCACAGGGTTCTCACACCACCCAGGGCCCCTAAACTCACAGGGCAAGAAGTTAACATCCTGACCTCAGTGCTCTGGCCTCTACCTAGAATGCCCTGGCCTGTCCTTCAACGCCGCTGCTTCCAGGAAGCCTCCCCTGACCTCCTCTCACCCCTCATCTCACCCTCACTTCCTACGTTGTCGTTTGTGGCTCCTGGGCCTGCCTCCTACACTAGACCATGACCCCCTTATCGCGCACCCCATTTGTGGCAGATTCACTCATCTGATCAAACCCGTGACAGACATACACTAGGAGGCAGGACATCCCCGCCCTTGGCCCTGCCAGCAGTGGAGATGGCTTGGGTTTTCAGGCCCCCATTGGCTACTGAGGCCTGAGGTCCCTGACCCCTTGAAATGTTCTCTGCGTGCCCTAGTCCTGCACCATCCAGGCTTCCCGCTGGGGTTAGGGACTTTGAGGCTCGATATCTAGTGACTCTCCCACCAGGGCGCTTGGCTGGGGCTGAGCCCCCTCTGCCCTTGGGCCTTGTCTTAACCTCGGGCCCCAGTCATGCCCGCGATGCTCAGGGCCTGGGTTTCCAGAGCTCCAGCCGCTTCCAGGCCTTCGAGGGAGGTGACTGCCTAAAGTTGGCTCTGGCATTAGAGATGCTGGGAGGTGGCAGTTTCAGGAATGAACAGCCCCACCTCTCCGGGCCCCTGTGGTTCTCTCCCAACCTGTTTACCTCTTAGCAGGTGCGGGGTCCTCCTCCCGCTGCCGGCGGAGGATGGAGCCGGCGCTGGGAGGGAAGGGCAGGATGGAAAGCCGGTTGATCTCCTTCTCGCTGTCCATGGCCTCCTCCTGCAAGGTCACGACAGGGCCAGCTGGAGTCACCTCCACTGCACGTCCCCACAGCTCAACACACCTGCTCGTCCCCATTCCACAGATGAGCACGGGGGCCCAGAGTGAAGAAGTGGGCTCTGCAGGATTACAGGGTGTGAGTAGCTCCCCGCCCCAGGGTCTCCTGGCACCCAGGCCCAGCATGGAGCTGGCTCTTGGTGACTGAAACAAGGCGCTGGGCCTTCGTGGGCCTCAGTTTCCTCATATGTGAACTGACCTGACAGCAAACTGGAAAGCATTCTACATGTGAGTAATTATGAGAACATCAGCAGTGTCCTCCCCATAGTTGGGGTGGGGCAGGTATCTTACCGAGGTGTGGGGGGGCTCAGGTCCCCCCACGACGGCTGCCTCCCCGGATGCTTCTGGGCCTCCCAGCGGGGAGGGGAACTCAGTGAGGCTCCAGGTGCTGCTGAGGTTGGAGCACAAGGAATGGGAGGAGGCACAGGCCTGGGAGGAGAAAGGGGGAGCAAGCAGGTCAGCGGTGCTGGGCCAGGGACATCCACGGGCGCTTACTGAATGCCCGCGGCGTGCCGGGAACAGGGACGCAGTGGGAAAACGGGAGCCGGGTCTCTGCCCTCGTGGAGCTCTCAGCCCAGAGAAGGACGCACACTGTAAACAAGCAGATGAAGGAAACTGCCCCATACTGCCAGGAGGGCAGGAAGGAAAGTGCTCAGAGCAGGGACAGCACTCAGAAGCCCACCCAGCCTGGTGACATCAGAGCAGCCCCCAGAGAAAGTGTGGTCTGAGCTGAGAACTAGACGAAACATAGGTGCTAAGTAGGTAGAGCTGGGGAGGATAGTCTAGGCAGCTATAAGGGTATGTGCAAAGGCCCTGAGACAGGACTGTGACTCATTTCAGGCATGAAAAGGCTGAGACCCAGAGGCGCAGGCTAGAGGGAGGGTGGCCTCAGGACAGGGTAAGGGGCTTAGTCTTTACCTATAGAGCAAGAAACCACTGAGGGTGTGAGAAGTCACAGATTCACACTTCCTTTGTTCTATTCCTCCAAGTATTAAACATCTGGCCAGCTAATCATCTCCGAGCAAAGCCAAGATGGGAAAAGTCAGAGTTTCTGGCAGAGGTCCTGGGCCCGCCTCACCCCCCGCTCCAGTACTGGCTGGCTCTGTGACCTTAGGCAAAGGCCTGACTCTCTCTCTGGGCCTGTGCAATAAGGGAATAGGACTAACTGGTCTCTGAGGGGCTCGAGAGCCCACGTTTCGCATTCCAAGATGCGCACAGGCCCTTGGGCAGCCAGGGTTCTCCAAATGTATGCAAAGGCAGTCCTGGTGCCCCAGGAACCACCCCAGAAACCCAGAGACCCACATGCCTCTGTCCTGTTCCCTGATGCACCAACCCACACCCACCCCAGCTGGGCCCCCCACCCCCCACCAGACCAGCATATTCTCTGTCCTGGCCAAGAGCTCGGTCCAAGACCAGCATGTTCTTGACCTAAGGTGAGGGCTCTGGCCATGTATTCCCTCCCAGAGCCTGTGTTTTCTCAAGCCCAGCTGAGGGGTGTTAATGAGTCCCATGTGGTCCCACCCCCAGTAAAGGTTCCTATCCACTCCTGCAAGTTCAGCTCCAAGCTGAGGACGGACGCCTGCCAGTGGGCCCATGTTCCCGCCCCTGGCCGAGGTTTCCCACAGGGTCCTGCATGTTCCCAGCCCTGCCCAAGAGCTCCTGCCAGGACCCCAGCATAGCCACCAGGACCCCTGTTCCCCCGCCCTTGTCACCTTGAGGCAGGGGCCACCCTGGGTTCGCTGCAGCTGTGCCTCCAGCAGGGCCTTGGCACCCTCCAGGCTGGTGAGCGTGGTCAGCAGCTCGTCCCGCTCGGTCTCCAGGCCCCGCACCTGCTTGCGGTACTGGTCCTTCTCGATGAGGCTCTGTGAGTACTGCAGCTGGATCCGATCACGGCTCTGGAAGGCCTGCGAAGAGCGGGCAGGGAGGGTGAAGGCTGTCTTGGCCTCTGACGGCACAAATGGGGGTGGTGGCAGGACTGGCACTTCTCGTGCTCATGGAATCTGCATAGTAACTCTTCAAGTTAGAGATTCCCATTATTCTCATTTTATAGATAAGGAAACCAAGGCAACAGGGTTTGGGCTGAGACTCAAATCCAGGCGGTCTAGTTACAGAATCCAGGCTCTTCCCAATTCCCAAGAACAATTTAAAACTGTAAGACCTACTGTGTGCTGCCGGCTTTATTCACCACATCTCCGCTGGTAGAGAAGTCTGGGTACAAGCCCACCCCACTGCATTCAAAGCACATTTCCCTACAGGGTGTCTGAAACCAAGCCTGCCACCCACTGCTTCAGAGGGAGCTGGAGCCAGAGGCCCAGGGGCTGAGAGCAACTGGGTGAAAGACAGATCCCTGGGCCCACCCAGATCACAAAATCAGAATGTTTGAGTACGGAACCTCCAATGTGTCTTTTCATCAAGCCCATCTGGGGATCCCGAAGCCCATTCTCATGTATAGACTTCAACTCCGCTAACGGAATTCAAACTTGGTCCAAGGACAAAATCCTCTGCCTTTCCCCTGCACGGGAACCTCACGCAGGAGGGGTAGCGGCCTGGAGAAGCTGGCCCAGGTCCTCAGCCCACCCCTTAACCTCGAGTAATGAGGGCCATGATGCCTAGGACCTGGGAGCCAGAACTTTGGAGAATTTCTTCATCAGCAAATATTTGCGAGCAACTCCCCTGTGTAGGCCTTGTCCTGGACGTGGAGAGAACAGGGATTCGGAAATGAAGAATGCCAGGGCCAGCTTTCCTAACGGTCCCAGAAGCTCAGGTGACATAGGTGTGTGTTCAGGGGATAAGGTTGGCATAGTTCAAGCACTCAAGGTCCCACGTCTGTGTCTCTCCTGGCCTGCTTGCCTTTCCCTAAACCAATCAGTACACTGCGAAAGTCTTTTTTTCCTACAATTTTAGTCCTGCCTGCTTCTCAAGTCTGCCCTACGAGAACCAGCGGCCGGGCCAGGGCCTCACATGCAGCAGGCTGGGCTCACCTGGTCCCGCTCCTTCTCAATCTCTTCCAGCTGGGCCAGCACGGTGGCCATGCGGTGCTTGTAGAGGTCGCAGTCCTTCTGCAGCGTGCGGTGCTTCAGCCGCAGGTCCTCCATCTCCTGCAGGTACTACGGTCGGGTGGGCAGGCAGAGTGGGGGGCAGGGGAGGACCCGCCCAGGTCAGACCACAGGGCTGGGGACCAGGGGCAGCTAACCAGCAGGTGCCCAGCGGGTCCAGGAAAAGAAGCCTGAGCCCCAATAACAAGTGTCCACCTCCCCAGCTGAGCCTGACTTTATCTCACTAGGCCTCAGCTACCTAATCTGGAAAATGGGACTAAGAATAATAATGACACCCTCCCGGCCAACCTTGGCCTCCCCGTTTTAGCTGCGATCTGCCTCCCCTCTCCACGGCCCCCTTCACCCTCCGCTGCATGAAGTGGTTGACAAGGGGTGTGTGTGTGTGTGTGTGTGTGTGTGTGGCATATGGTTTGTCTCCCCTGCCGGAATTCACTCTCCACAGGAGTAGACGTTTGCTTACTGATATATCTCAATAAATACTTGAGAACGAATGAATGCACAGGTCCTAGCACAGTGCCTGCCACACCTGCAGGAAAGGTCGGCTCAAGTACACGGGTGATGCCCACGACCCTCCCCTCGCCAGGAGCCTCTCCAGGCTGTTAGTGAGAAGGAAGGTGGGGGCAGGGTAGGGGATGGTGGGTGTACAGTGGACACTACCTTGTCCCGCAGCTCCTCAGCCCACTGCAGCTCCCCCTGCACAGCGTGCAGCTTCTGGCACAGCTCCTGCTTGCTGTCCTGGGCCTCCCGCCAGTCATGCTCCAGGATATCCAGGAGGATGCGCTCTGAGCCCGGGGCCCCCGGCCTGCTTGCTTCCTGGGGGTCAGAGTTCAGGGCTGCCTCAGCCTCTGGCCCAGGGCCCACCTCAAGTATTAGGGGGAAAGGGGATGCATAGCCTTTGGCCCTCAGACCCACCCCACTAGCTCTTCCACGTTGGCCAAGGGCCTTTGCCGCTCTGGACCTCGGTTTCCTGTACGTAGCCCTGCCCACCCTCCAGGGAGCATCTGGGGTGTGAATGAAGTAAGGGGATGAGGGCATGCTGGGACACCTCAGCCAAGACCTTGTTCCTGAACAAAAACCAGGCTCGCTCTCCCTTGCTCTGGTCCCCACCCATCAACCAGGACAGCAGACGGGTGGCTGTTTCCAAAGCCTATCCCCACCCTCCTAAGAAGTGGTCATCCCAGCAGCTGAGCCTGGCCCAGGCAGGTAGACCACAGGTCCAAGATCCAGGCACCCCCACCCCTACGAAATACACCAGAGCCCTGGCTCCCATACCCCTGGTTCCTGTGTGGAGCAGGGACAGGCAGCCCACCCACGCTACCACTGACCTGCCACAGGACCCTCAGCAAACCTGGGGCAGCTCAGACCTCAGGGTTTCAACCTTTCCAGGGTCACAGACTCCCCTACATATGTGAGGAAAAATGGGGGCCCTCTCCCCACAAAAATGCTCACATACAAAATCTGGTGCACAGTTTCAGGGAGTTCAGAGACTCTAGACTAAACCCCAGGGGGAGCCAAGCACTAAGCACCCTGCGCTCAGGGCTGGACGAGAGGCCAGCCAGGGTTCCACACAGTCCTCAGATCCCGGGGACACAGTCCTCATTCTCTGGCCTCAGGAGAACGAGAGAGCAGCAGGAGTGTGTGGCCCCTGCTTCTGCCCCCCAGGGCCACCCCCCATACCTGCTGCCGGCCGTCCTGCAGCTCCTGCAGGGATGCCGTCAGCCGCTGGTTCTCGGCGCGCAGCTCGGAGACCAGATCCGCGCTGTCCGGCTCTTTCTCTTTCTCCTCGGCCCCGGGGAGCGGGCCCCTGGCCCTGCGCAGCAGTGTGCACTCTTCCTCCAGCTGGCTCACCTTGAGCTTGAGCTGATCCACCTGGGCACCGAGACATGGGTCAGCCCGGGTCGGGGCCCCAACAAGGCCCATGGTGAGAGGTCCTGCTCCTCATTCCGGGGTGCCTCCCAGGTCCCCGGGGCAGGGGGCCTGGGCAGGCGTCCTCCCGGACTCATCTATGAAGAAAGTACAGGCTGCGCATATCGGATGAGGAAGGAAGCGGGCAGCAAGGCCGAGCCCCCACTCCCAGGAACTCTGCTTTAAGGAATCGTGGGCAGAGGGGCTACATCATTAACGCACCGGTCCATCCCACACGTCTGACGCAAAGTACTGGCGATGGAGCCCAGTGCCAGCACGATGGAGGAGGCGGGCGACACCGAGAACAGGGGGAGCCAGGGTCTGCCTCTAGTTCAGTTTGACCTTGGGCGAGTCATGCCCCCTTTCCGTGCCTCAGTCGCCTCCTCTCCGGGGGGAGAGGCAGAGGAGGACAGTTTTGAGGGTCTCGCTTGTCACCCAGCCTCCCAGCACTACATACACCCATGAAACACAGGAGAGTCTGATCCCCCCATAAAGACATCCCTCCTCAGGCCCCCCACATCAGAAAGACAGTGCAGTTGGTTCATTCCCCAACGAGAACTCCAAGCATAGAGTCCAAGTTTTAGTTGTGCCACTTTTGCCCTCTGTCATCCCGAACAAGTCTCTTACTTTCTCTGGGCCTGCGTTTCCTCATCAGAAAAATGGGCCTATCCAATCCCCAGCACCGCCACCAGCCTCCCGAAGTCATTGCAAGATTCAAATAAGACAGAGACCTTTACACTGTCAGAGGCTGGTTGTAGAACTGCCAGAGGTGTGACAGTGGCTGTCTTCATAGGTAGCTTTAAATAAAATCCTAGAACCCCAACCTATAGCCCACTCGGTTGTGTGCAGCCAGAAGCCGGCCAGGGTGGTGGACGGGCAGCTGGCTAAGAGCAGATACGCACAAGCAGTGCACTGGACTATGGGTGCACTCAGCCAGAGTTAGGTTCCAAACTCACGTGGGGTCTGAAGTAGCTAGACAGTGACAAGAGCAGCAGTAGGTGGCAGGCCACATAAAATGAAGTCATTGTTGGAAAAAGGGCACCATGACCTCTGCCGCTACACGCAGGCATGCCGACATCTGGTGCCCTAGAAGGGCCCTGGCCTCTTCCGGAAAACGACTTGCAGCCCCCGACCTTTCAGAGCCCAGGATGGCAGTGCGCACACGCATACACACACGCACACACGCACACACACACACACACGGGTCTGCAGGCTAGGTCGGGCAGTTCCACAATACTCCTCCTCCACAAAGGACTCAGAAATTCATGACTCTCACATTCCTTTCCCCTCACAAAACATGCTTTGTGAGCTGCCAAAGACAGATAGCGAGCTACAAGGGCAAACGTGGTCACACCCGCTCTAGCAAACCACAGCCACGCACCATGGCCGCCTGCCTGACCCTGGGCCAGCCAGCTCCCCACGATGAACTCAGGGGATAGGACACCTAGGCGTCTTCTCTGATGCACTTAATCCTGGAGTACAAACTCACTTAGCACAAAATTATAGCATCGGTTCCTTAAGTTTATGTTGCTTAGAAATAACAGCTCATTAAATTCACACCTCATAAAACACAGTATTAAATCACAGCCACCACACACCTGTCCGTGGGGGAAGGGGACCCAAGCTGCAGAGACAGGTGCCATCAGCTGTTATGTTCATTTCCATCTGCAATGCCTTGGTTAATGTTGGGGCAAAAAAATCTCCAAAAATTTAGGCAAATTTATAGTAGCTACATTTATATTAGCTACATCTACTAATTGAATTTTAGCCCTCACCCTCTGTCCCTCAAAACTGGGAAAAAGCAGCCATTCTCTGCCTGGTGACAGATTACCTCATCCCTAGGTGCTCATACTATACACACCTGCAACCAATATGGAGACACAGAGGCACCTGCCATGCCTCTTCCTCATCCCCCTACCCCACCCCAGGAGACCCCAGATGGCTGTACACACACAAGAGACCCTCCCCCCAGTCACATGCATACATTCGCCACTTCAGGGGGCCCAACTCATAATCAAACCCAACCCAAAGGTGAGACAAGCCAATCCGGCCACAGCTCCTACTACCAACACTCCTGGGCTGGTGGCCATCACGCTTCCTCTCTGAGTGACGGAACCCTTTCTTCCAAAAAAACCTCACAGCCCATCTCATGTCCATTTTGGAAAAAATAGGACATGGGTAAAGAGGGGGGACCCCAGTTCTCCCCACCTGCCACCCACCCCGCCCCACCCCAGCAATGCCTAGTGAAGTCAGAAATTCTCAGTCTTGGGACCCTCCAACTCCTCTGTGCCTAAGTTTCCTCGTGCGTAAATGAGGACCATCACAGTGCCCCCACCCCGTCCCAACAGAGTTGCTAGAGAACTCAAGGAGTTGGTACGTGGCAACCAGTGGGTACCATGCCTGGCGCATCGGAGGTGCTGTTTTGTTGTTAAATCATTCTCCTCCATGACCTCTCACTTCTAGGATGAAGAGACCGAGGCACTCTGTGACCGGGAAGCCTTGCCGGTGCCACCCTTCACTCAATCTGCAGCCAGTTCCTGGACCTCAGACAGCCCCATCTCACAGCAAACACCAGGCAGGCCCTTAGAGGACAGGCAGCCTCCTGGTCACGTCACACCATGTTATCAGCCTCCTACACCATGTATCAGCCCCCTACACCCTCCAGCAGTCTGGCAGCCTGAGCCCTTCAACCTGTGGCCTCAACACTCCCGATCAGGACTCACCTCCCCAAACATCGATCTGCTGCCAAGCACCAGGCTGGTACACCCATCCCAACAGCCTCCCACAGACACCTGTCACAGCCTGCAATGCCACACCCTCGGCCAGGCTCCTGGGATCAGGGGGCTTCAGATCCCACGGCTGGACTTCCCCCACCCCCAGGGAACCTGGCACAGGATTGCTGGAGAGAGCCTACTGTGTGCCGCCGGCACTGTTAAACTCTTGCCAAACATCAGCTTGTTAAATCCTTGAAACAATTCCCCGGGGCAGTCAAATACCAGTTTCATCCGCATGCTAAGTGCCAATAACAAACCAAGAGAGCAAGGCTCGGTTTCCAGGCCTGTGAGAGGAGCAGCCTCACTCACTGCTGGAGAGGACTGGGTGAGACTTCAGCTGGATGGGAGTGGGCAGAAAAACTTCACAGGGCAGAGGCCAGCAGCACCGGTGCCAGGCAGACCTGGTTCAAACCCAGGCTGTTCCATTTCCTGGCTTTGTGATAAGCAAGTCCCTTGACAATTGAAGCCTCAGTGTCTATGTTTCAAAAAGAGAACCTAGCGCATGGTGTCTTCGTGGGATCATATGGCATGATACGTGTCCCCTGCATGGCACACGGCAGCACTTAAAACTACTGACGACAGTGGCTAACGATGATACAGATTTTGAGCACTAACTCTGTGCCAGGAACGGTACCTGTCTTTAACTCGTGGAACTCTCGTAACCCTTGGCACTTACCGCTGTTTTGGGCTCGCTAACCCGTGGTTGTGGGGCTGTCCTGTGCACTGTTTAGCAGGATGTGTAACAGCTTCCCTGTGACCTCTACCTACTCAATATCCCACTCCTAGTTGTAACAACCAAAAATATTTCCAGAAATGGACAGATGATTCTGCGGAGGCAAAACCACACCTCCCCCCCACCCCAGTTGAGAACCACGGTCATAACTCGATGAAATAAGTGCCATCAACACCCCCATATTGCAGACGAAAACACTGAGGCGCAGCTCCATGAAGGGCCTCGCCCGTGGTCCAGTAGCTGGCAGACGGTAGCTTTGGAACACATGACTGGCTACCACATGACTGTCAGGTTTTGCAAAGGTCACCCCTTCCCCCACTCTACCCCGCCTGTCTCCCAGGGCCTACCGCCAGCTGCAGGTCACGGCTGCGCAGCACGGCCGAGTTCTTCTCCTCACTGAGCTGTGCCAGACGCATGGCGATCATGTAGTTCTCATCCTTGAGCCGCAACAGCTCCAGGCTGCCTGCCTCCCAGTCCTCACGCAGCCGCTGGCACCGCTCCTGGGCCTGCTGCTGTTCCCGCAGCCTCTGCTCCAGCCCTGCCCGCTCCTCCTCCAACATCCGGCTCCGGGCCTGCAGTTGCTGCTCCCGCTGCAGCTGGCTCTTGCGAGCTTCCCGCAGCCGCCGCACCTCCGTCATCAGGAACTGGGTCAGGCCCTCGGGCCCCTCCTCATCTGCCGGGGACACGGGCGAGAAAAGTCAAGTCAGGCAAATAAAATCCAGGGGAATGGCGAACTGCGCAGAAAAAGCCAAGCCGTAAAAACACTAGAAGGAAATTCTGGAATATGTTTTGATAATCTGGGAGTGACG
>PVKZ01004150.1:49401-95248 GCA_004027375.1 Macroglossus sobrinus
AAAAAAAAAAAAAAAAAAAAAAAAAAAAAAAAAAAAAAAAAAAAAAAAAAAAAAAAAAAAAAAAAAAAAAAAAAAAAAAAAAAAAAAAAAAAAAAAAAAAAAAAAAAAAAAAAAAAAAAAAAAAAAAAAAAAAAAAAAAAAAGGTTAAAATGATGAAAGGTGTAACAAAGTTAAAAGACAAGGAACAGAGCGGGAGGAAAATATGACAAAGGATTCAGAGCCGCAATATACAAAGAGCTTTTACAAATCAATAAAAAAGATAAACAACTAAATAATAATATGGCTAAAAACTATCAGCAGGTAAGTCCCCCCAAAAAATGGCTAACAAACAGAGGAAAATATGCTCTAATTCACCAGCAATAATAATGGTAATAGTCACTAACATTTAACTTTATTCTTTGGGCTAGATTTTTGTATATTAATTTATTTAATCTTCATGATAACACTTAAGATAAATATTATTATTGTATCCATCTTAATGACAGGGAAACTGAGGCACAAAAAAGTCAAGTCATTTGTCCAAGGTTTACTAACTAGTAAACTGTGAACTACACCTCTCAAGTAGTTCATGAAAGACAAATTCAAAATAACATTATTTTGACATGTCAGATTGGTAACAATGTTTTAAATGATCCCCATGATGCATGAGGGTACAGCAAAATGGACACTCATACACTGCTGGTGGGATGTATGTTGATTTAACATGTGAAATACATATACTCTTTGAGAAATTTTACTTCTCAGAACCTCTCCTCCTGAGATACACATTTGCACAGAGACGCACATAGAATGATGTTGCCATGATGTTCGCAGCATTGTTTGTAATGTTGCAAAACTAGAAACAACCTAGACATCAGCGACAGGGACCCAGTTAAATGACTTTTGGCACAATGTCACTAATGAATACTATGTAGTCATTTAAAACACGTGTAACAGATATGGAAAAACCACGAAAATCCATTGTTCTGAGAAAAAGCAAAATACAGAGCAACACATGTAGGATGAGCACGCGTGCACGTGTGTGTGTGTGTAAATGCAAAGAAAAAGGAGACTTGCCAGGCTGTTACCAGCAGAGTAGAGCTGAAGGAAGAAGACCTTCCTTTTTATTCTAAAGTCACCTGGAGTGTTTGAATTTTTTACACAAGAGACTGTAACCCCATGTATGTCTGACACATACATGTCCAAAAAACACTTCGAGGAGGAAAGAGCTTTGTTAAGGTTTATGAGCTCCCAACCTAGACTAACTAGATTAGAACCGCAGCCCCCGCGCTCGGCCTGCCGTGGACCCTTGGGCAAACCACTTCAGGTCTCTCTGTGCCTCAGTCTCTCCATCTGGTCAACAGGGATCATGGGAGTGCCCCCCGACAGGAGTGGGGTGGTGTCGGAGGGCGGCACCCACGCGGGACCGACTCACCCAGGATCATGGAGCAGCGCTGGGCGGGCTCCCGGCCAGTGAGCAGTGTGAAGTGCTCGGGGTAGTAGAACTCCAGGGCTTCCAGGAAGGCCTCATAGCCCCTCTTGCCACGGCAGCGCAAGATGTCCATCAGGCGCCCTGGGAGGGGCGAGAGGGTGCCCAGATGTCAAGGTGGGGGCTTCCTGGAGCACCTGGCCACTTCCTCTCCCGCCAATGTTCCGGGGCTCGAGTTCCCCAGATTTTTAAGCCATTAACACACACAGGGACCTGTCTCAACACATCAGGGGCAAAGGCGGTCTGCTTCAGCCAGGACCCCACCCCACTCCCATGGCACCTGTACTTCAACAGGGCCCCAAACCCCGGCCTGTTCCCCCCACGCAAACAGAGGCAGGGCCAGCAAACACTGCCTGCCTTTTCAAGGACACAGAGAAGCCCCCTCTATCCTCAGACCGAAAGTAAAATATTTCTTCCATTGGTCAATGCCTGGAAGTCATTTAGACCCTCAGCCCTTCGCCAGCCCTGGTTGGTTCAAAGACACACCCTGTGGGAGAGGAGACCCTCCTTCAGCTGAGATGGGTCTTAAGCATTTGGGGGGAAATGACTCTCCAAAGGGTGTATGGTTCACAGACGGAGGAGGCAGACAGACGGAGGAGATCAAAGAGAACGGAGGACGAGGCCAAGGCCACCAGCTGTGACCCAGAGGTCACAGGCCTAGCCTGCCCTGGAGACCACATCCAACCCCTCACCCTACTGTGGGCCCAGGAAGTGGGACGAAACCCCAAGACAGACCAAACCCTGACGCCGGTGTGGGCGCCGCGGACTCGCGGGGTCGCAATGATGGTTGGGGAGGAGGCAGGATGGCGGGCACACCAACCATGCCCCTCTACGGATGTGGGGACCAGAGCCCTTGGCCTCGCGACCCCGGGTCCCGTGCGCAGCACTAGGGGTCACCGCCGGCTCAGGCCCGACCCCCAAACCCCCCGCGGCTCACCAGTGCGGTTGACGCGGCACGGGAAGCGGTAGGTGCTCAGCACCTCCTCCTCGTCCTGCTCGTCGATGACCCGGCACTGGCGCAGATACGGCGTGAGCTTGGCCGGATTGAGGGCGCGCGTCAGCCGGTGCCGGACGCCCTCGATGCGCTCCCACAGCGCGTCCTCCTCCGCCTCGGACCCGGAGCCGGCCCCGGCCCCCTCCTCGGCCTCCCCCGCCTCGGCCCCGCCCGGCATGCCTGCGTCCTCGGGGTCTGCGGACCAGAAGCAGAGCGGGAATCAGCGCGGGGGAACCCGGGGCAAGGGGGGCGCCGCCCTCGCGCCCGGCCACCGGGTGTGTCCCCGCGGCGCCCGCGACCCCGACTCACCGCGCGCGCCGCAGCCGCCGCGGGCTCCCGGCTCTGCGCTCGGGCGGCGGCTCCGCCGGCGCAGGGGCGCGCTGTCCGCCGTGCGCGCGGCTCCGCCCCCGGCCCCGCGGCCGCCGGGGCTGCCCGGACCGCCCCACATCGCCGCCCCGGCCGGCGAGAGTCCGGCCGGCCAGCCGCCCGCACGCCCTGCCTCCGCGCCGTCCGGCCGCGCCTCCCCCCGCTTCCTGTTTCCCGCCGGCTCGCCCCGGCCCCGCTCGGCGGGGTCCGCGCGGCCCGCCCACACCTGCCCGGCCTCGGGGCGGGGCGGGGCGGGGCGGGGCGGGGCGGGACACGCACGCTCGCTCTCCCGCACGCCGCGGCACACCTGCCCGGCCTCGCGGCGCCGCCCCCCACGCCCACAGCAAGCCCCCCGCCCACCCCGCGAGGCTCCGGCTCCTACCTGGCGCGGACCTCGGCGGGAACGCTCAGGTCACTCCAGCACACGGTGTCCCCCCACCGGCGCGCAGGGACACACCAGCCCACGGCATCATCGCACCCAGAGCTCCCACCGCACGGTGATCCCGCACGACCTACACATCGCACTCACCCTCACTCAAATGCCACACACCCGGTCACGACCCTGCCTGCTCCATTTCCCAGGAAATGACCCTGAAGGGTGGGGTGAAGGCTCCCACCCTTCGGAGAACACCCACAGGTCTCTCCTCCAGGGCTTCCCCATGTCCTATGGCCCTGCTCGGCCGCGGGGTCACTGGGGCGCTCAGCGCAGAAGCACTGCGTGGGAGCAGTAGATGCTGATCCTGCCCGGCCCTCTGACCCGCTCCTGACCTGGGCAAATGCTTGCCCTCTTGGGCCACAGTGTCCCCCCAAATAGACTGCCGGCTCTGGCATCTTCCCTCAAGCTTTAGGGCAACCGCCTGCGGACAGCAAAGGGAAGGAAGGGAGTCTGAACTCTCAGGCCTCGAACTCCCCACCTACATGATAAAGTCTCCTCAGAGAACCTGAGGACCAAAGAATATTCCGTTTCCCAAAGAATATTTCTCCAGGTGCTGGACCCAAAAATGCTTGGGAGTGGGTCCGCGGTCAAAGTCAAGTAAGGCTGAAAAACGCTTTGTGGGTACTCCCCCCGCCCTTGGGAAACTCATGGTCACTTACTATGAGGAAGTCTATACCCATATCTGCTGGTAAGTGTGTTACTATCTCTCTGCGCACTGGAAATTGCTAATGGTGCCTGCTGAGAGCAGATATGGAGAGGGCAGAACTGGTAGGGGGAGGAGCCGAGAGCTCCCCAAACACCTTCCATACCATCAGGATTAAATGCCTTGTGCGTATGTTATTTGTCCCCAAAAAAAATTAAGTTTTCAAAGACTAAAGGTTCTGAAAAGTCCTGCCGCAAAGAAATGGGTTTGACTTTCTATATCCTGGTGTCGTTTCCCAAACTTAATTAACCGTTCACAATAATTAATTGTTATTTTCACTTTGTTTTTGTTTTGAGGATCACCTGTTTACATCCGGGGGAAATGCTTTAGAAGTGCTGAATTCTAGTGCAAATTCCTCAATTCACAGGGGAAGAAGCAGAGACCCAACAGGGCAAGGAAATTGCCCGGATTCACGCGGTGAGGCCACAGTGGGACAAGGCCAGAGCCCCGCCCCCCGTTTCTCCTCTCCCAAGCTCTGTGCCCAGGCTTCCTCCAAACACACCCCTTTCCACTCTGTGGCCCTGGGTGCCCTTGGCCTCTTGCCCTCCTCCCACCAGCAGCCCTGTACATTGTGAATATTTTTAACTTGGCCAGGAGATCGAGATGCAAGTCTTGCAAAATGAGTCTGTGGTTAATTATTTTCTCATCAAGAAGCCTAATAGGCAAGGCTCTGAGAGAAGGCATAGAAACCGAGGGGCCTGTAGATAAGTGGACAGAGAAGCAAGGGGTCATTGGGTCCAAGCAGGAGCTGTTGAGTACCCTTGGGTCCCCTCATTTCCTGCAGGCGCCATGCTCACACGTTTGTTCACATGCACACTTACACACACTCACACTTGCCCACAGTGGGCACCAAGCCAAGTGGGAGGCAGGTGGGGACGGACCTGCTTCCCCTCAAAGCAGAGCCTCCCCATCCGCCTCCAGTCCCTGGGCATCCATAGCACTGAGGGTGGAAATGTGCAATTAAGCATCACCTCTGTTATTGTTCTCCTGTGAGTTCTGCCCTGTTTATCTTCTCTCTACAGCCACGCCAGGAAGGCAGGGATCACGGCGGGGAGTCGGGAGGTCTAGACCCCGTGCCAGGAGCCCCGGGTTCTGTCCCAGGCTCACTGCCAGGACTGCTATTCTTTGGAACCTCAATTTCCTTGTCTGCAAACACCAGGTGCTGAGTAATCTCAGCCACACCTAGAGAGGGAGACTGTCTAGAAGCAGAGAAAGTGCCCTAGGGATCTACATTTGACTTCAGTCATGCCTCCTTTGGACAAATGCCTTCCCATCACAGTTTCTGCATCTGTAAAATGGGCATCCTAGTCTCCCTAGGCAGAGATGGCCTCTGAGCTGTGAAATGGCCACAGGGACACCAGTCCTCTTTCTGCTTCATAGCAAACCACATTCCCAGGTCTCAAACCAGTCCACATCCCACCACCTCTGACCCCGATGGTCCAAGCCTCACACCGGCTCACCCTCAGGGCTCTGGGTTCCAGTCCCCTCTGCAGCCAGAGGGATCGCTTTAAAAACAGAACGGTTTCCTCTCCTGCTTAAAACCCTCTGAAGGTTTCCCTCATAAGTGGAATAAAATACAAATGCCGGCTGCCCCATGCTCTTCTCCCACGGCTTCGCTCCCTGGCCTCAAGCTCTTCCTGAAACTGGTCGGCTTTTCTACCTCAGGGCCTTCGTCCAGTCTGTTCCCCCTGCCTGAAATTCTTGTCCCTCAGTTCCTAGCATGGAGGCTCCTTCTAGCTCTTCAAGGTCTCACATCAAATGGCACCTCCTTTGGGACGTGAGCGTCCACACAGGGAGAGCACCCCTGTATGCACCTGCTCACACCCCTCTGTGCCATTTTCTTCTCGGCACTTGTCTCCAGCAGACATTTCCCATTTCTTGCTTTCTTTACCTCTTCATTGCTGCTTCCTCTCCAAGAACAGAAATATCCCCGGTCAGCAGGAGCGGGCCAGAATGTTCCAAGAACAGTGAGCATGAGGAATGGCGTAGGAAATAAGAGGAGGTTGGAGAAGGAAGCGGGGTGTGGAGCGGAAGGCCATGCAGGTCCTTGTCAAGGCTCTGGTTTTCCCATGTATCATTCATAATACTGTATTATTGTTGTCTTCCCTACACCAGCCACAAAGCCCACAGAGGCAGGGATCGACTTTTTCATTCATGCTTCAAGGATGCCCCTGGCCCTGGCACCTTCTCTCCTTGTCTTTAGCAGCCTCTGATCACATCCCAGGAACTGGAGCTTTGATTTACCTCTTCCGCCAGACTGTAAATATGGGTATGTGGGGGACCTGGGCTCCCCCACCCTGGCCTGCATCCCCTTCCTGGGACCTATTCCATAGGGCTGGGGATGGAGGGGGCCTAGGGAGTCTGTTGTAACCAGTCACAGGAGTCTGGGCTGGAAGGGTCTTTGCGACTACTATGTTACATCAGTCATAAAAGAAATAAAAAAAAAAAAAAGAAGAAGAAGAAGGAAATCCTGCCATTTGTGACAACACGGATGAAAATGGAGGGCATTATGCTAAGTGAAATAAGTCCGACAGAAAGACAAATACTGTATGGGTGGAATTAAAAAAAAAAAAAAAGGAACTCAGAAACAGCGAACAGATGGGGTGTGGAAAATGGGCAAAGGGGGTCAAAAGACACAAACTTCCATTTGCAAGATTAGTAAGTTCTGGGGCTGTGGTGTACAGCATGGTGACTGTGGGTAACGATACTGTATTGTATATTTGAAAGTTTCTAAGAGAGTAGATCCTAAAAGCTCTCATTACAAGAAAAAACAGCTTGTGTCTATAGCCATGCCACCCTGAACAAGCCCAATCCCATCTGATCTCGAAAGCTAAGCAGGGTCGGGCCTGGTTAGTACTTGGATGGGAGACCACCTAAGAAGACCAGGTGCTGTAGGCGTAAAAAATTTAAAAATAAGGGATTGTAAGCTGGCAAGGTCCTTACAACCTGTGAGGTTGACCACAGGGCTGCCTCATCTAAAAAATATTAATTAATTAATTAACTAAAACAGTTTGTAACGATGTGAAGTGATAGATGTCAACTAAACTTATTGTGGTCATCATTTCACTATATATATATACATAAATCAAATCGTGATGTTGTGTACCTTAAACAAACATAATGTTATATGTCAATATATCTCCATAAAACTGGAAATAAATGCTACCATTTTACAGAAATTGGAGAAACTAAGTCCCAAGGCTGCCGTGGCCTGAGTGAGCCCTGGGCTCAGGACGTGTGAGGCAGAGGAAGGAGTGGCCTGCAGGAGGGGTCCTCCGGGATCACATGATGCTGGGAACTCTGCTGGGGCCAGAGGAAGCGGAGATGGCTCTGTTCTCACCTTTCTTTTCCCCCAAGGCTACCCTACCCGCAGCAGCCTTGGTATGGGGAAGGGGGGCTGGGAGTAGAAATAGTGACTCACCCTCATCCCTGTTGGGCTCAGTTTCAGAGGGTTGTGCCTGCCTGTCTTTGGGCTCAGCATGGGGCTGGGAGCTGAGCTAGGCAGGGGGATTCCTGGCTAGGGGTTCCAGGATGGGCGGAGCGTTGAGAAGGGCTAGGAGAAGACAGAGAAAAGGGCTGGGTTGAAGCTGGACTTCTCTGCCCGGCCTTTCTCACTGTGGCTGTGCCACCTGGCCATATCGCTGGTCCTCTCTGTGCCTCGGTTTCCCCTTCTGCACCACTCCATCATCAGAGGGAGAAGTCCATCTGGGCAAGTCACCAACCCTCCTCCTGAGAGAAGTTGGAAATCCCAAAAGGGACACAGTAGACTGCCAAAGGCCTCCGTGGGAGCTCGAGCTGCCTGCCAGCTCTCTAAAGGGCATCCTGGTGGAGGTGATCACCTGGGAATGCTGCCTAGAGCCCCGCATTCCAGAGGAAGGCCTGGGGGATCACCCTGGCTGAGTCAGTAGGACAGGGCGGGCTGGGGGACCTGCCTGCTCTGAGTCACTGGGGCCCCTCTGGCTTGCTGGCTTGCTTGCCTTCCTCTGTTGCCTGCTGGGGCCAACCATGGGATCACGCAGACCATGGTTCAAATCCCAGTCCTGTTCCTTCAGTGAAATCGTGACCCCGGGTGGGAGTGAGAAGCAGAGACAATGGCCGTTGTATGTGGTGAAATGAATGACTTTATACAAAGTGCTTGGCACAAAGCGGGATGACAACAATAGCAAACAGTTTTAAGAGTACATCATATTCAGGACATATTACGTGCAAGTGTTTTCCAGAATTAGCTCCTTAAGTCTTCTTAACAAACTTCCTCCCCGTGCCTGTAGGTCCTCCTGTAACATGTTCTAGCTGTTTACTCACCTCCTTGTTTTTCAGGTGAGAAAACAGCAGCAGCCATAGGGCCGATCCCATCGGTGCTGGGCTAAGCATGAGAGACGGGGTCCTGCCCAGCCCTGTGTGACCCCCCACACACACCTGGCCTGGGCCAAAAGCGGTAAGAAGAGGGAGAGGTCAGAGAGGGAAGGGCAGGAGATGGAAGGGCGGTCCAGACAGCAGGAGCTGCCAGTGCAAAAGCCCGGGTTGGGGAATCTCATGCTATGCTCCCAAAGGGCCCCTCATTCCTCTCTCTTGCTGGAACTTGCACCGGAGCTATCAGTCCCAGTCTCACCCTAGTCCCCATGACTCAGACCCTCCCACCAGGGGAGGAGACGAGGGCAGTGGGTGGGTCCTGCCCACAGGCCAGTGAATAATCACTCCGCTGGCAGTCACTCCAGCTTCATGCTGAGTGCTGAGCTCACTCCATCGCACGCAACCCCAGGGGTAGGCCTGTTACCATCCCGGGTTCAAGTGAGGAAGCCAAGGCCACAGGCAAAGCTGCCCTGTGCCAACCAGGAACCTGGTGACTTCAGCTCACTCTTGAGAGAATGAGCAGCCTCCGGGAGGAAAAGGAAATCAGGTCCAAATCCCTGATTTGTGACTGGGCTTCATGGAGATGGAACCTCCTCTCTGGGCCTCATCGTCCCCACCCGCACAGGGGGGCTGGCCTGGACGAAATGAACCTGCAGCCTAGCACAGGCTGTCCGCATTCGAACCCATCTCTCAGTGCCTCAGTCTCCTGACCTGTGAAATGGGAGGGATAGTAATACCTGTGGGATTGGGCTGTTGCAAGGATGGAATGAGGTCTTACACATAAAGTGCCTTGCACATGATAGGTGTTGCAATCCACCAGGACTCTACCTACTGGAAAAACTCATTGATTCTGCCCCCTCTCGTGGCCTCCGCCACCTCCCCCTCATCTTGCCTAAGTCCCGGCACACCTGGACCCCACAGGAACCTCAGCACTGGTCCCACCTCCTCCGTCTGAAACGCTTCTCCCTCCCCTTTCCTCGAGACTGGTTCCTCCATCCTCTTCAAGTTTCTGCTCAGAGATGTCTCCTCCCCAGAGAGGTTCCCCTGTCCTCCAACTATTTTTCTGTCTCCACCTTATTTTTGCCCTTCGAGGCTCTCATGACAACCTGTCAAATCTTTGATGCATTTGTCTATTTCCATCTCTAACAGAACATAAGCCCCCCAAGGGCAAAGATGGCGCCCACCTCCTTCACTGCCATACCTCTGGAGACTAGCCCAGTGCCTGGCACACAGCTGGCACTCCAGAGATACGGGTCGAATGAATGAATGATAATACATATTAAGTTTCCAATGCGTCTCACACACTGAGTAAGCTCCCAGAGCTCAGAGATGACAGGACCCCAGGGTCTGGGGTGAGAATAATAATTGCCAACATTGCAGAATGCTTTTTGTGTGCCGGGGTCATTCTGAGTGTTTTCCATAGACTAATCCCTTTAATCCTCACACCAGAGCTGGGAAGTCGCCACTATTATGACCCCATTCTATGGATGGGGAAACTGAGTCTTTAAGTAGCTTAGAATTAAGTAGCTTGCCCATGGGCATCCAGCTGGGAAGTAAGAGATCTGGAATTCGAACCCAGACTCGGTCTGGTTTTGGAGTCAGCTTGCTTTTTTGTTTGTTTGTTTGTTTGTTTAATAGACATTTCATTTTAGGGCAGTTTTAGGATCATAATAAAATGGAGCGGAAGGCACAGAGATTTCTCATATACCTCCCACCCCCGTACCTGCAGGGCCTCCCCCATTATCGCCATCACCCACCATCGACTTGCTTTTAAACACTGCCCAACTCTGTAAACAGAAAGCTTCCTGGAGGAAGAGGATGGATTCCTGCACCACAGACAGGGGAGCCCATTCCTGCCTTAGGGAACAGAGTGGACCCGGGTGCAGCCGGCCTGGCTGGGGTAGAGAGAGCCTGGAGGAAGCCCTGGGGGAAAGTTACCAGGTGTCCCGGTTACCTGTCGGGGCATGTCGATCCACCCCAGACCACCTTGGCATAAAACAACCACCACCATTAATTTAGCATGTGAATCTGAAGTTGGGTAGCTCTTCTCTGCTCGCATGGTGTCGTAGGCACAGCTCAAAGGGTGCCTAGAGGCTGGAGGCTCAGCTGAGGCTCCTCGGGCACCTATCTCTCTGTGGCCTCGCTGCACGGTGGCACCAGGACAGCCAGCTTCCTCCATGGTGGTTTTCAAAGACATATGTCAGAAGAAAACCAGAGGAAGCTATTGCCCTTTACAACCTGGCCTTGGCAGTCCGCCAGTGTCAACTCTGTCATACCCTGCTGGTCAAAGCAGGTACAGTCTCGCCCAGACTGGGGAGACGATGACAGGGCCTAGTTCGTACCTCTTGATGGAGGACTGGCAAAGTTGTGGGAGAGCATGGGGGGAGCGGAAAGTCCCATGCGGAACATTTTTAGAAAATTCTTTCTGTCACAGCGGGTGACCGGAGCTAGATCAAGGTGTCCGCCAGGGAGCCTGCTCTGCCGGTGCAGGGCAGATTCAGTCTGCAAGTCCTGGGTGAAGGTGACTCAAACCTTTTTCAAAAACTTTTTACTTAAGTGTAAAACATGGTTCGGTGCACACAGACCCTCAGCGGGAGCTCATGAGTCTTCACCTATGGAACATTCGGTGACGGATACCCAGGTCGAGACGCGGAATGCTTCCAGCACCCAGCACCTCCTGCTCTCCTGTCTGCCATCATCGCGGTTGGGTTCACCTGTTTGTGTTCTTCACATAGATGGAACCATACAGTGCGTGCTCTTTCATCTCTGGAGACTTTCATTCACCAGACGTCCGTGAGATTCCTCCACGTGTTCTGGTGGACTGTCCGTTCTCCTTCCTGAATACCATTCCATTGTATGGCTATCCTGTTTGGTGGGCATTTGGGTAAGGTCCTGTTTGGGGGCTACGAACAGTCACGTACACGTCGTCCGATGAGCAGATGTGTTGGACTCATCTCCAAGAGAGGGCTTGCTTGGTCACAGGGCGGCATAGGTTCAGCCTCAGCATCTCTGCCACGTAGACTTGCTGTATGCGTGTGCCATCTTACACTCCTCCCGGGGGCAGTGGGTGTGAGTTCCACCTCCTCACCGATACCTGATGTGGTCGGTGTACTCTTCAGCCAATCTGTTGGACGTGACGTGGAAAGCAGCGTTCTGAATGAAAGCTCACTAAATAAAAGCCACCGTTTCTAAGACAGAGCGAAGGAGAAACGAAACGAAAGCAAACACTAGCTACGACAGGGAGTCCGCAGCAGCATCAGGCTGTTGCTTCATTTGGTTTTGCTTTATCTTACGTGTTTATATCTTTACAAAGGTGATGTTATATAGTTAAGTTAAAAGTAATAACCTAAAGCATATGTGAGCCCTTCTTGGAAAGCAACTTGATAATGACAAGCAATCCACAAGAGACACCTCTAAACAAACACACTCAGAAGGGGAGGAGCTGCAGGAAAAGGACTAAAGTGAGTACCAAGTCAGCTGACATGGAAAATTGAAACTAAGCAAGTGAAAAAATTATGATGAAAAAACAAAAAAACACAAAACAGAATCTAAACGTTATAAACTCCAACAATAAAAAGCAACAATATGAGGAACACTAGTGACTGGGAAATGGGTCAGAAGGGAAGAGGGAAAAGTGTAAACCAATTAATTTATCTTTCAAAGACCCAATGCATGCTGATGAAATTGAAATGTGTTTTTTTTAATTACTCCAAATATTCTAAGTAAAAGATAAGATTATCGAACCAGATAACGATGACAAACCTCGCTATGAGCTATGTACAAGAGACATGGTTTAAATATAAGAACACAGAAAGGTTGAAAACAAAAGAATACAAAGGAATATCCCACACAAACAATAACTAAAAACCTCTACTATAACTGTCCCAATGTTACTGAGTAGACTTTAAGGTAAGAAATACTCTAGAAATAAAAGGGACATTTCAAAAAGGAAGATATCATAATCCCCAATGTGTATGCATCAACAGAAGAGCTTCAAAATACAAGCAAAACTTAATGAAACTAAGAGAAGGGACAAACATCTCTGTAGTCATCGTAAGGAGACTTTAACCCACATCTCTCAACAACTTTACCTGAATTTAGTAAAGTCACTAGAGATGGGATCACTATACAAAATCAACTATATTTCTATCCACTGGCTACAAATATAAAACAGCATTTTAAATCTAAAACCATTAAACTCCTAGAAGATAACATAGGAGAGAATCGAGATGGCCTTGGGTTTGGTAATGACTTATTAGATACAAGAGAAAATATTCCAAAAGTCATATTCAATAAAGGACTGTTATCCAAAACATGCAAAACTCTAAAACTCAACAATAAGAAAAACGAACAACCCACCTAAAAAAAAAGGAGCATAAGATCCAAATAGACACCTCCAAATAAAATGTACAGATGGCAAATAAACATATGAAAAGATGTTCAATGTCATATGTCATTAGAGAATTATAAATTAAAACCAGAATGAGATGGGGTGGCTCCATAGTATAGTGGTTAGCAAGTCTGCTTTACACACAGAAGGTCCTGGGTTCGCTCCCCAGGTGGAACCATGGACCATACTCCAGGTGTGCCAGGCCGCAGGTCGGGGGAGACACCCTGCCTTCAGAGATCCAGTTCTTAAAAGGGAAACAGCAACATCCATATATCAAAGGTGGAAGTGTGTGTGTGGGCGGGGTGGATTAAAGACAGGGGAAAAAAACAGTGAGATAATACTTGTGCCTATTAAAATGGCCAAAATCCAAAAATCAAAATGCTGATGAGGATGTGGAGTGACCGAAATGCTCATCTATTGCTGGTGGGAATGAAAAAATAGTATGGTCACTTCAAAATAAATTTGGCAGTTTCTTACAAAATTAAACACACTCTTACATATGACCCAGCAATCACACTCCTTAGTATTTACCCAAGTGATTTAAAAACCTAAGTTCACACAAAAACCTGCACAGGGATGTTTATAGCAGCTTTATTCATAATTGCCAAAACATGGAAACAACCCAGATATCCTTCAATAGATGAACAGGTAAATAAACTGTGTTAACATCTACACAGTGGAATATCACTCAGTGCCAAAAGACTCAACCCATGACAAGACTTGGAATAACCTCATATATATTACTAAGTGAAAAAAGCCATTATGAAAAGTCTACATACTATACGATTCCAACTTTATGGCATTCTGGAAAAAGCAAACCTATAGAGACAGTAAAAGGATCAAAGGTCACCAAAGATTAGGGGGAAGTAGGGATGAATAAGTAGAGCACAGAGGATTTTCTGGGCAGTGAGATTATTCTGCATGGTACCATAATGATGGATACATGTTATTACACATTTGTCAAAACCCATAGAATGCACAACACCAGGAGTGATGTAAACTATGAATGTTGGATGATCATGTATCAATGTAGTTTCACTGATTGAATTAAAGAGATGTTGATAGTGGGGGAAGCTGTGCGTGTGTGGAGGCAGGGGACGTATGGGAACTCTCTGTACTTTCCACTCAGTTTTCCTGTGAACCTAAAACTGCACAAGAAAATAAAATCTATTTTTAGAAATAAAGCCATCTATAAGAGTATCAAAAACATCGACTTCCTGGGAATAAATTAAACAAAAGGTGGGCAAGTCCTCTACACCAAAAACTACAAAACATTATTGTATAGCAGTCATTAGGAAAATGCAAACAGAAACCACAATGAGATCCCACTTCACATCCTCGAGGATGGCTGTAATTAAAATGACAACAATAAGTGTGGGCCAGGACGTGGAGAAACTTGAACTCTCTCACATTTCTGGTGGCATTATAAAACGGTGTCTCTGCTTTGGAAAACAGTTAAGCAGTTTCTCAAAAAAAAGTGAAAGACCCAGCAACTTCACTCCTGGGTATACAATAACCAGGAGAATTAAAAATAAATGTCCACACAAAAACTCACACATGACATTCACAGCAGCACTATTCATAAAAGCCCCAAAGAGGAAGAAACCCAAATGTCCATCGACTGATGCATGGACAAACAAAACGTATATCTCCATGCAACAGAATATTATTCAGCCATAAAAAAGAAGTTCTGATACCTGCTACTGCATGGGTGAACCTTGAAAACACCATGCTAAGTAAAAGAAGCCAGACACGAAAGGCCATATGTTGTATGATTCCATCTGCATGAAAAGTCCAGCACAGGCAAATGCAGAGACAGAAAGCAGCTTGATGGTTGTCGGGGGTTGAAGGGAGAGGGGAGTAGGGGAAAGACTACTAATGGATATGGGGTTTCTTTTGGGGGGTAATAAAAATATTCTGGAACTAGATAATGGTGATGACTATATAGCTTTGTTAATATACTAAAAAAAAAACTAAATTGTACACTTTAAACGAGTGAATTTTGGCCCCACCCAAGCCTCATCCAGTTGCTTCCTCTGCAAATCCTGGGCCCCTTGCTGAGCAGCTAGCTCCAAGACCCACACTGGTGGCAGCTGGCCTCAGTTTCTGGCATGACTTCTTGAGGCAACTATAAGCACAGCGTCTGCGGGTTGCTTGCTCAATCTTAACAGGTGGCCCTGGAGGGCTAAACTTGGCCGGCAGCTGAGCCCCTCTCAGGACTGTGCCACTGGACACCTACTACACAAAGCCATGCTAGTACGACCGGGAGACTTAGAAGCTTTGATTAATACATGGAAATAGACACAGAAAGGCAGCCAAAATGGGAAGATAAAAAAACAGAACAGAGATCCAGGAATAATGGAGTCAAGCGATCTAAGAGATGCAGAGTTCAAAACACTAATTATAAGGATGCTCAATGAACTTAGGAGAGGAGTAGATGAATTCAGTGAGAACTTCAACAGAGATTAAAAAAACAGAAAAATAGGAATGGAAATTACAAAAGGGAACCAGTCAGACATAAAGAATACATTATCTGACATGAAGAATATATTAGAGGAAATCAACAGAATGGATAAAGAAGAGGATTGAGCCAGCAATATAGAGGATGGGGAAGCCAAGGACACACAATCAGAACGGCAAGAAAAAAGTAACCAAGAATATAATAATTTAAGGAGCCTATGGAACAAAATTAAGGGGCACCTGAAGAGGGAGAACAAGAAGTTGAAAATATATTTGAAGAAATAATGATGGAAAACTTCTCTCACCTGGTGAAGGAAACAGACATACAACCCCAGGAAGCTCAGAGTGTCCCAGAAAAGATGAACTCAAAGAGGCCCACACAAAGACACATAATTAAAATGCCAAAGGTTAAATACAAAGAGAGAATCTTAAAAGCAGCAAGAGAAAGCCAGTTACCTACAAGGGAGCACCCATAAGACTGGCAGCCGATTTCTCAAAAGAAACTTTGTGGGACAGGAGGGCTTGGCACAAAATATTCAAAGTGATGAAAACCCAAGATCCACCACCAAGAATACTTTATCCAGCGAAGCTATCATTTAGAGTTGAAAGACAGATAAAGAGCTTCCCATACAAAAATAAGCTCAAGGAATTCATCAACACCAAGCCAGTAGAACAGGAATTGTTGAAGAGACTTCTTTAAGAGGAAAAAAAATGTGTCAAAAACATAAAGAAAGAATGGTAATAACTATATTCCTATCAACAAGTACTTCAAATGGAAAAGAATTAAGTGCTCCAACCAAAAGATAGAGTGGCTGAATGGATAAGAAGACAAGACCCCTACATATGACGCCTACAAGAGATGCACTTCAGGTTAAAAGACACACACAGACTAAAAGGAAGAAGATGGAGAAAGATATTGCCTTGATGGACCCAGAGGGTATTGGGCTGAATGAAGTGAGTCAGCTAGAGAAAGACAAATGCCACATGATTTCACATACGTGTGGAATCTAAAGAACAAAATCAACAACAACAGCAAAAATGGAAACAAACTCATAGATACAGAGAATATTTTGAGGGCTACTAGATGGGAGGGGGGTTGGAGGGATGGTGGATAGAGGCAAAGGGATTAAGTACAAATGGATAGATACAAAATAGTCATAAAGTGTAACATAAGGAAAATAGTCAACAATGTTGTAAAAAGTATGTAAGGGGAAAGACGGGTGCTAGATTTAGTGGGGTGATCACTTTATGAGTTCTATAGATCTCTAATAACTATGTTATACAATATATATTATTGTATGCCAACTATAATTGAGACTAATATATTATCGTATGCCAACTACAGTTGAAAAAAACTAATTGAATTGTAAAATGTAAATATGAGCAACTAATTGTCTATTTTATTTCAATCAAACTGGGGAAAAGAGTCTTCATTATAAAAAATCATAAAATGAGTGAATTTTATGGTATGTGACTTTTATCTCAATTAAAAATTTTTTTAATAATAGCATTCTTGTGTGAAATTAAATAAGATCTAAATAAATCATTTTTATGGACTCAAAGACAATACTATAAGCATACCAACTCTCAAATTACAAATTTAATGCGGTCTCAATCAAAACCCTAGAAGTTTTTCGGCTGAAATTAATAAGTTGATTCTAAAATTTGTATGGCGATGCAAAGGAAAAGCCATTTATATACAATACAAAAACAAAGAACAAAACTAGAGAACTTACTGTACCAGATGCCGAGAACTATTGTTAAGTATGGAAATTTCAACAATGGCCTTGGTACAATAACAGACAGACTAATGGAAGGGAATAGAGTCAAGAAACAAACCCGCACCTGATCTGTGGTGACAGAGTGACACTGCAGTGCAGTGAGAGAAGGATGATCTTTCCAGGAAATAGTGTTGGGTCAACCGGATAGAATATGGGGGGAGGGGTGGAATGTATCTCAAGCCCTGTCATAGGTTCCTGGGCTGCTGAAAAAAAAAAAATATCCACCAATGTGTGGCTGAAAACAACAGAACTTTATTCCTTTTACAGTTCTGGAGGCCAGAAGTCCCAAATCAGTATCACTGGGCCAAAACTAAGGTGTCAGCAAGGCCAAGCTCCCTCTGGAGGCTCTGGGAGGGGACCTGCTTACCTCTTCCAGCTTCGGGAGCTGCCGGCATTCCCCCCTTAATGGCCGTACAAATCCAATCGCAAGGCCAGCAACTTCAAATCTCTCCATCTCTCTCCGCTCCATCTTCATCTGGCTTTCGTGTATGTGTGTGTACATACACGGAAGCCATTTATAAGTCCATATGTGGTTGCATTTAAGTCTCAACTAGAAAATCCAGGCTGATCTCCCCATCTCATGATCCTTAAATTAATCAAACCTGTAAAGGTAACATTCGCAAACCCAGGGGTTAGGATGTGCCCATCTTTCGAGAGCCGGTTTTTCAGCCTACCTCACCCCCTACCTCACACTATAAACAAAAGTAAATTCCAGACCTAAATATGAAAGACTAAAACAATAAAGCCTCAGAAGAAAGCACAATGGAACATCTTCACAACCTTGAAACAGGCAGTTTTTTTAAACCAAAAATTAAACCATTAAAAAAAGTTACATTGGACTCTATTAAAACTAAGAACTATGTTCAACAACAAGAAAAAAATACATTTGGAAAAGTTCAAAGACACCCCACCAAGTGGGAAAGATATTTGCAACACAAATAAATAGACAGCAAAAAAACTACTCGGAATAAATAAAGAACTACAAATCGTCGTGAAAAAAGGCAAACATCCCAATAGAAAAAATGGGCAAAAGACTTGCAGATAAGAGAGAATAGCCAACATGGCCGATAAACACATGAAAAGATGCTCAGCTTCATGAGTAATCAGGGAAATGCAAATTAAAACCACAATGCAATGGCACTAATCCCGGGGCTAGAACGGCTAAAATGAAAAAGGCAGACAATACCACAGGCGGGTGGTATGTGGAGTAATCAGAACTTACTGGGGGCAATGTCATTTGTCTCTATCACTTTGGAAGACTTTTTGGCAGCTTCTGCTGAAAGAAAATATATGCAGACCTTTGACCCAGAACTCCTATTTCTAGGTATATATATATATACCCAGCAGAAATGCGCAGACATGTTCACCAAAAGACACATTCCACACGAGAATGTTTATAGCGACACTATTTGGAACAGGCGGAACATGGGAACTACCCAAAGGTCCATTCATATAGTAGAATGGAGAGAATAAAGTCTGGTATATTCACACACCGGAGTACTACACAGCAATGCGAATAAACACCGTACAACTGCAGGGAGCAACGCAGACGAACCCCACAGACATACTGTGGAGTGAAAGAAACTGCACAGAGATTATTCCACGGAGAGAGAAAAAGAGATCCAGGTCGGAGAGGTTGGGACAGCAGTTCTCTCTGGGGAGAGTTATAAGGGGGTACCGGGGCTCATGGGGGGCTGGTTGTGTTCCATATCTTTGTCTAGGTTCTGGCTACATGTTGTGTTCACTCTGTGTACACTTAGAATTTTTGTGTGTGTGTACGTGTGTACGTGTGCATGTGTGTGTGTGTGTGTGTGTGTGTGCACACATTGTATGTCAGTAGAACATTGTACCCACCCACAGCAAATTCTATGTAATCATATGAATTCAATGCAAAAACGTCATTAGGTGACAAAAGCAAGTGCAGAAATGTATGTTCCATGCCACCTTCTTGTTTTTAAAAAATGAAGGTGGAGGTGGGATTATATATGTGTGGGTGTGTATATGCAAACATCGTCCCTGGAAGAATGTAGAATGAAACTGCCCTCAGCTCATTGCCTTTTGGAGGGGAACTGGAGACCTGTATAATTGGAGGCTCAGTAAGTATATACATATTTGTATGTATATATATATATATATATATATTTTTTTTTTTTTAATTACCAAATAGTTCACACATATGAAAACATTTATAGGAAAACAATGGCATCTAAAAAAAAAAAAAAGACAAACGTTTGAAAGTAACTCTGAAGCAGCGAGGTCCACGGGGTACCTCAGCAAAAGGCTGAGTTCTGAGTTCTTCCGGTTTCTCTTGGGGTCTGAGAACTGGAAGGGGCCTCCTGTGCACCCCACTCCTTATCGATGGGGAAACAGAGACCCTGAGAAGTCGCGGGGCAGGTCGATGTCTACAGGCTCCGCCCCATTGCCATGCTGGAGGCTTTGGAGTAGGACGGAAGTGGAAGGTTGTGGGACCTTGGCAAGTCTCAGTCTCTCTGAGTGGGGTCTCCTCGTCTGGAAACATGAGGGTACTAACCCCCACTTCATGCTGAGGCCGTGAGGAACAGACCGTTGTGTGTGGAGTGGCTGGCGGGCAGCAGGAGCTCTGGAAGTGGCCGGGACCTGCAGTCAGCCGGGCAGAAACCAAGCTGGAGCCTCTGTTCGCACTTCTCTGAGACGGACGCACGGTGGCGCCCGTTCCCCACAGGTCCCGCGTGGTCCCAGCCTCCGAGGGCATTGGCTCCAGGAGAGAAGCAGAGGAGCAAGGTGGGAGCTACATCCGGCGCTCACGTACACACACTTCGGCCCCTGGGTCTGGGACTGGAGGGTCTGGGAGGCCCAGAAGGAGGGAAGAAGAGAGATGTTCTTCATCTGGGATTGCACTTTGAGATTAGAATTTAGGATCTTGTAGTGTGTTGTTGAATGGTGACCCCAAAAAGGCGGGTTGGATCCTGTAAATGTGGCCTTATTTGGAAAAGTCTTTACAGATGTAATTAAGATAAGGATGTCCAGATAACCCATCCTGGATTATCCCCCAGTGGGCCCCAAATCCAATGACAAGTGTCCTTACCACTATCACAGAGAGGGCCATGTGGAACCAGAGGCAGAGACTGGAGTGATGCAGCCACAGTCAAGGAACACGTAGAGGTAACAGCAGCTAGAATTCTCTTAAGAATCCCAGGAGAAAGGCACCCCTACTGTGTGCAGTTCACAGGTGGGCAGAAGAATTAACTGTTTAGAAGGGGCAGGAGGATCTGAACCAAACTTGCATTGTCATTCCTCCACATAGGGGCCTCAGAACTGTGGCCCTGAGCTGTTGAAACCTCCCCTTATCCACCCCGCAACCACTCGATCCCAAATTAATTGCTCTCTCTTCTGTGGATTCTGAATTTTGTAAACACAATTACCTGATTTTCTCCCTATAGAGGAAGTTCCTGGAAAACCCCACTTTATGTGGTAACAGGCACAAAGTAAGGGGCTCAATAAGCTGGAATGAATGAGTGAATGAGTGAATGAGTGAGTGAGTGAATGAGTGAATGAGTGAATGAGTGAATGAGTGAATGAGTGAATGAGTGAGTGAGTGAATGAGTGAATGAGTGAATGAGTGAATGAGTGAATGAGTGCATGGTTTCCAGGGCCATCAGGTCCTGGGGATTTCTCACCCTCCTCAAAGAAAAGATCAATTATGCAAATTTTCTGGAGCCGAACTTTTTTGGCTCCTCCCTTCCACTCTCCCCACTTCGGGGCCTCTTCCCCAGGTTTCTGGGAGGGCACAGGGCTTTCTGGAAAGTGCCCCCAGGCACTCTAGTGGCCCGTTTCCTGATTGCAGCTGAAACTAGGGCTTAAAAAGCTGGTGAATCACACGAGCAGCCACCAGCCAGGACGTGTTAGGGTGTCAGGCAGGAAGGGAGAAGCCAAGCTACTCGTCAACCTCCCCCTACTCCTGCCACCCCTAACTTTGTCATCATTGTGTGACCTCCCCAGCCCTGGAGTCTCCGTGATACTACGTGGTATTGAGGAACCCCTAGAATACACCCCTCCTTCCCCTTTCTCCAGCACCTGCCACTCCCAGGTCCCAGAGAACCCACAACCCGAACAGTTCCCAAACCCTGGTCTCAACAACTCATTGGTGACCCCAGGAAAGTGCTGCATCTCATTTTCAGAGGCAGGAAAACCAGCTCCCGGAGCAGGAACCACCTGAGACCACCAGCAGGAAGTAAGCAGGACACAGGAAGCTGAATTTTAGCTTTCTGCCTCCCTGGGGAGTTTCAAGCAGGATTAGCCATTGGCCATTTCTTAATTCAAGGGTCACAACCTTAGAGAACAAAGGAGTGACAAGTATGGATTTCCCCAGGTCCTAACCCCAAGACGCCTGGAGGCAGTCCCAGGGGTTCAAGGCAGGTGGGGAAATTACAACCCAATGGTTTAGGGCACAGTCAGGTTCAAATTCCAGGCTGACTCCTGACAAATCACAGGGTTCTTGCAACCTCAGGCGAGTTTCTTAGCTTCTGTAGGCCTCAGTTACCCCCATCAGTAAGATGGGAGAGACTCTAAGTACCTACACATCTTAAGACTGTCATCAGTATCCTAGGAGTTAACACAGAGTTAACACAGGAGTTAACCTCTTAGAGCAGGTGGTGCATGCCCAATAAAGAGCAGCTTTTTAAAAGGGTATTTTGAAGGAATTGGTTTCCAAGAAGGAAGCATTTGGAACGAATCCCTGTTCTCATCAGAGAGGAATGTTCCCCACACCTGTCTCTAGAAGGCTCAGTCCTGGGGCTTCCTTGTAAGTCCCAGGCCTGTCCCACCCAGACCTGCCAGAACAGAGTGTAGGGGTAGGAAGATGATCTTTTTAACTAGAGTCCAGAGGGTCCACTGAATTAGGTAAGTCTGGGAATCCCGGGGGCTGAGGATCAAATCTTTTTTTGAAACCTCTTCTGGTCACACACCTCACCCACCTGTCAGCATGTCCTTGGGGGAAAACCAGCTTTCTCTTTTTCCCTATTAGAGTAATAATACTTGTTAACTGGAATAAGCACTGACTAGGGCTTGGTGTTTGCTAAATGAATGCCACCCACCAACAGCGCGCTGAGGCAGCTCCTGTCTTTAGCCCATTTTACAGGTGGAAACAGGCTAGGGAAGGTAATAACTTATCCAAGGTCACAAAGCTGGAACTTGACAGAGCCAGGAAGGACTCTATTCGCCACCATGGAGTGGCCTGTGCGAGCAGCCCCAGAGTTTTAGGGGAGGTGCTTAGGTGCCTCAGCCTCTCAGGAACTAGAAAGCCTGCAGACTGGGCAGCTTCCCAGTCCGGTCTGTCTCCAGGCCCTTCCCCTCACCGTGTCCACTCAGCCACATCCAATCACAGTGGTTCCTTTACCTGACTCCCCTCCACCTCCTGGCCCTGGGCAAAAGAGGGCGCTCTGGAGCCCCACAGGCTGTGAATGATTTCATCCCCACCCCCACCCCATCCCTCCATTCCCACAAATCTCCTAGCACTCTCTCACCTGTGCCTTTCTGCAGCCCCATCATGTCTCCAGCATTTCTCTGGAAAAGCTGTGCCTTTGACCAGGCTGTTTCCTGGAGCTCACACATCTTTACTAATTTTAGGCTTCCATGTTGAGAAGGTGGCCCTCCTCCAGGAAGCCCCCCTTGACTGCCTCCTCTGTGTTAGCTGGCTCCTCACCACCACTGCACGCTAGGGGATGACCAACCCCAGCACTGACGATGTTGTATCATAAGGGTCTGTCTGCAGGTACTCTGAGCTGAGGGGTGTGGGATATGGAGGGGAGGCAGAAGACAATTGTCACACACCTTCTGGGTTCAGTAAGAGAAGAGAGACAGGGAAGGTCTCCCTCTTGCTGGCCTCTTCCGGCCGGCCTTGACCCTCATGCCCTTGGTCAATACCTGTTGGGCAACCCAATCACCCGATTGGCCAGAGCTGCCTGGAGCGGGAGGAGGACATGGCTGTTTGCTTCCCCACCCCTCTGGCTGCTCCCCCACCACCACCCTTGGAGCCGAGGCTTTGAACATGGAGGGATTTTGTGAGGTGTGAAGTGACATCTTGGTCTGAGCGAGGCATGGAGGCCTAGGCCAAACAGTGCAGAAAGAAGGCTGACAGAGTTAGCCGCTGGCCCACCCCCCTCCCCAGAGATGAGAGACTGAGGCTGCCAAAGCCTGGTCAAGCCAGAGCTGGAGCCCTGTGGCCTCAGGGGGGCAGGATGGGGTCTGGCCCTCTCCTTCTCAGAGCCCTCCGCCCCTCCCCCATCAGAGCAGGGCAGGGCTCCCAGACTTTTGGGGGCTGGGCCCTGGAGCCATGGATGCTTCCTGCGGACATTCGACTCCCACATTCCTGGCCTTTTTAAAGACTCCTCCTCTCCTCCTCCCTTCTCGCCCTCCCCGCATAGCGGGAGGGCAGTGGCCTGGGTTTGAGCTAGCCGCTTGCGGCCTATGGGGATATGTGGGGGCCTCTCTGGGAGCGACTGAGGTCTGAACTAAAGGGGCTGCCGGGAGGGCCGTCAGAGGCACCGCCCTGGGGGTCCTTGCGATTCTCATAAACAGGAAGTCGTCCACCCGCCGCCACCACCCCCCTCCAGACAGGCCCCTGTGTGTGCAGATGCTGGCTCTGGAGGCCCAGCGGCCCTTGACCTCTCCGGCTGCTTCCTGTTGGCTGGGCCAGAGGAGAGAGGAAGACAGGAACGACCTGAGATGGGGAGAGGCCTGAGGGAGTGTGAGCACAAAGGAGAAAAGTGTAAAGAGGCTGAGAGGAGAAAGGTCGGAGCAAGCCTGGAGCGTAGTAGGCACTCGATAAATAATCTGGTCCGAGGTTGGGGAAGGAGGAGAGGGGCTGCTGCTCTGGGGAGAGCGGCACAACTGTGGGGGAGGAGGTTCCCATCCTGAGTCACTAAGGCTTAGCACATAGTAGGTGCTCAGTAAATAACTGAGACCTATTGCTTAGGATAGGTGGAGAGGGAGTGTTCTTGGGAAAGCGACACTGTTGTGGGGCAGGGAGAATGGGGCTCCCCCAGTCTGGCTACTCCCTGTGGGTGGACAGCCCCCAAACCTCAACATCCTATTGTCCCTGTCTGGCCCCCACCCCGCCCCATGGCAAGCTGGGCCAGGCCACTGTCTCAAGGCCCTTTATTTTTAAAATCCCTGTGGTGTTCCCACCCCAAACCGAAGGAGCAGTGCCAGCCACAGATCCGCCTTCGGCCTGGGCTTGAGGCCCAGAGGCCCCCGGGGGTGGGGCATCCGGCCACCCGGCAGCTGCCGATGCAATTCTGGGAGGGCTACTGGGCCAGTCAGCCCTCCTGAGCAGGGAGCGGGGCCCCTGGAATGCCCCCCACACTGGCACGAGGTGTTAGCCCAGGGGCCTGCCAGGGTAGCAAGCCGACTCTGTTAAATCCAAGGGCTCATTCCCCTGTAAATCGAACCTTTGTCTCCCCACATTCCACCAAACGGGATATGCGCACAGCACACAGTATGCGTGGGCCTGACCTTGTGAGAGGGACACAGGTGGGCCCTGCAGAGGGTGCAGAGAATGAAGCTGGGGGGCACTTCTAAAAAGAGCCCCCCAAGGACTCCATTCCTCCCTGGTCACGTGGCCTAGGGCAGGTCATATGGCTCCCCTGTGCATCTCGGGCTCCTCCCTGTAAGATGGGGTAATAATAGCTACCGAGGAAAGCTGGAGTCCATCCCCAGACAGAGCATCGAAGAAGGCAGTCCATCCCTCCCTCGTGGCGCTTGAAGACCTATATAAAGAATAGGCGTGGCAATAAGGGGGCAAAGGGTAGGGGACAGTTAATTTAGGTGAGTGGTCTGGTAGGCTTCTGAGCGGGTGACACATGAGCTGAGAAGAAGCCTTTCACTTAACTGGGGCGAAAATGCACTGGGTAGAAGGAATAGGAGTATAAAGGCTCTAAGGCAGGAGGTGGCAGGGTGACCCGCAGGAGGTGGCAGGGTGACCTGAGCCAATGGGTATGGAAGGACTTTGTAATAAACTCTCAAGGACTCGCACCTGGAAGGTGGTATTATTGTTGTTGTCACTGTGTCAGACCTGGAGAGGAGGCAGGGATGTCGGGCAGCCTTACACCCCAGCTGAGCGTTGCCCCTGCACCCTTTCCTCATCACTTACCCCAACTGGAGAAGGCCAGATTGGCTGGCCAGCCCCTGTGTGTGGCCCTTGAACTACAAAGGTGATTCACTGTGGCCCAACTTGTTTTCTCCTTTGATCCTCCCAACAGCAGCTCTGAGGTAGGGTGGACTGGGCTTATTATCACTGTATCCATTTGATGGACTGGGAAACTGAGGTGTGTGTGGTGGGGGATGGGCACAGGATGCGGTGGCAGCTGGCTGAGATCGCCTGGCTCGTTAATGGGAAAGCTGAGCCATGTGCCCAAGCAGCCCGGTTTCCAGACTAATCCATTCCCCCTGAAGTGGCCTCTTGGTTCCCTAGCCTTGATTCCCCCCCACAAAAAAAAAAATATTTCCCTGCCTCACCCTAGCATCTGTCCCAGCACCCACAAACCAGCACAGACTCTGCCAGGAGGTACCAGCCACCCTCTAGGCTTTAGCCAGAGAAGAATGTGGCCTGACCCTCCCCACGGGAGCCCTGGCCAGCAGGCCTTGGCAGAAGAGAAGCCGGCTGAGTCAACAAGAGGCTGGCAGGGCGCAAGCAAGCTGCCCACTGGGGTGGAGTCAGAGATCTAGAGGGGCCTGCGGACTCCCCACCCCTCACTCTCCAGGAGCCCTTCCCCCTTGCTGGTCTGGGCACCAGCCAACCCAGTTAACCCCTGCGGGACTGACAGATGGATGCTCTAGAGAGCATCAGTGGACCGATCACCCTGTGGAAAGACACTGTGAGACCTCATACAGGTCACTTCACCTGTGAGATCCTCTCCTCACCCATGAGGGTGTGGCTGAAGTCTTTACGAATTAATAAAGGTTACTCTACACATAAAACGATATGAGCCATTGTGTTTTGTCCCCCCCTCTTGGGAGCTGGGGCACAAATTCCTGAGTCCAAAGGCAATAGCTGTGCCCTGTGGCCAGGGGCCGAGCTGGTGCTTCGTGAGAGCTTGTGTGATGTGACAGTTAAATTCATGAAACGACTCTGAAGTGTACAAGGAGCCTGAACATCAGCAGCAGCTATGATGCACCCCCAGCCTGGATTCGGGGAGCTCCGTCCCAAGCTGTCCTCTGATCACAGGCATTGCTTTCCCACTTTACAAATGAGAAAACTGAGGCAGAGGTAGGCTAAGGAACTTGCCCACGATCCACAGCTGAGACTAGTGGGAGCTCGGTCTTCTGACTCCTGGGGAGACACTTGGAAAGCGGAGAGATAGCCAAGGGCATTGGTGTGCAGCCCTGGCAGGAGGAAAGAGAAGCAGTGGGCAGAGGTTATGAGAGGTTGACTTCTGCTCCATTTCAGGGAGAAAGTCTTGACTAACAGGGCTGTCCTCTTGGGGTAAGCTCCTCATCACCGAAGAGGTGTACGTAGACGCAACACTCATCAGTTAGGGATGCTTCTGAGCAATTCTGGCCCCAGGAGGATGAGTGTGCAATACACGAGGCCGTTCCCACATCCTGAGACTGAGATCATGGCCCCATAGTGGTCTCCAAGCCTTTGCCCTCAAAGTAGCAGGACACTGGATGCCACAGACTGGGCTGGAGTCCAGAGGAACCACCTCCAAGCTATGAGAGGTTGAGGAGATAACTTTACCTCCTCGGCCTCAGTTTCCTCATCTGGTATTGTGAGGATTAGAGCAAAAGCACCTGTCTGGCACTTAAAAGATGCTGAACATTAATTGAGCATTAGCTCCCCTCACTTCTGATAAGCTTCCTCTCATCATCAGTCTGAGAAAGGGAGGAGCAAACCAGGAGCTAAGCAGTGGTGGAGGTGGAGGCTCAGTGGATGAACCTGGGACTCAGCCAGGAGTGCCTGGTCAACTTCCAGCTCCATGGGAAACAGGCAGGTGCCACGAGCAAGCTGTTTCCCGTCTTATGTTGCTGGGACCACAAGGAGACCGTGTACGTGAAAACCTTTCATCAACCCGAGTGGGCCAGCTTTTGTGAAAAGAAAACAGACGGACCCCAAGCTTCCAGGAATGAGCCTGTGGTCACGGAGGTGAGTAGGGAGCCCCCACCCTACCCAGGCAGGGCCACGTGAAACCCCAGGGTCTGGGTTGGCAGAAGGAGGTGATGCTGGAGATGGTCAGGGCGAGGCAGGGCTGGCCCCCAGCCCACTGGCCTATCTGTCAACCCAGGCTGGACAGCAGAGAATAGACCATTGTTTCTGCTCCTCAAACACTTTTCCTGCCCCTTCCTTGCCCCTCCCCTCTCCACCCCACCCCCTTCACGTCCAGAGCAAAGATCTCCTGGAGGACCCTCCCCACTGCCCTCACCTCTAGGGTCCTGGGTGCCAGGCCCAGATCTGGAGAACTCAGCCCATCACTCCTGGGATGGCAGGGTTACCTGGCCCTGACCCTTCCACTGTCTGTCCCCACCCCCTGGGGCTACAGGAGCCTCAGACCCTCGCCGTCCCCCTCCATCCATCCATCTGACTGTCCTCCTCAAGGGTGGAGTCGGAGGAACTGACCCCACATCCTTCCTCAGCTCCTGGCCAACTTCTTGTCCTGTTCTCCAGGAGAAAGGGAGCCTGGCGGCGTGGGGGCCCTGCCCCGCCCCCATTTCCCTGGGAGCAGTGAGGGAACGAAAGCTGAGTCGGCCTGGAAGGCTCCAGCTGAGAAAATGCTTCCACACAGCCAGCCCGTTTCCCAGAGCTGGAATTCCAGAGGCGTTTCCGGTCCTGACAGCTGCCTGCCTCCAGAGCCAGGCTCTCCCTGTGGGCCTCGAGGCCACACCCTCTGAAATACCCATGGGATTAACTCCCATCCTGACCCTACTGCTCCCAAGAACCCACTCACACCCAGGCAGCACCACCAGAAACAGTCATCAGGACAACTAGGGACCAATCTGCCATCACCGGGCCACCGGGCCACCCGCCAGCCCCAGGCAGGGCCCTGACTCCTGGCATCTCAGTCATCACTCTGGCTGATGATTCTTTATGTGCACACACTCCTGCCAGACACACATACACTTGGTGTACCCCGCCTGGCTCTCATGCTTTCTGACTTGCACAGTCTGTGTAAAGCTTCGTCCCACCTCCTTCAGGCAGCCTTCCTGGAAGCCCTGCCAAGTCTGTGCTGTCTGAGCCTTAACTGTCTGTGAGCCCGTCTGTTATATCCTGCTAGACTGGGAGCTGGCACACAGTAGGCACTCAACAGGTGCTCACACACACTGAAGACAGCCATGAGGACTCCCAGCTCCACTGCAGATGTGCTGTGCAGCCCTGGCAAGCCCTACCCTCACTGGGTCCTGGTGTCCCCGGATACCCTCTGAGGCCCTGAAAGTCCCCACCAAGTGTTGACTCTAGGGACTCTGGGGCAGGAGGAAGGAACCAGAAGGTTGAGGTTCCTTCCAGGAGGGTCTCCGTCCCTGACTTCCTCTGAGCACATTTCTGTTCTCAAAGTCAGCCAGGGGAAAAAAAAAGCTGGACAAGGTTGCTGCCTGGCGTCCTCTAAGGAGGAAGCCCCCAACAAGGATTCTAAGGAACCCCAGGGTCTGTGACCCCTAAGGGCAGCTCTCACTGGGGGGAGGACAGTGTCCCAGCCTAGCCCATGCCACAGAGGGCCCTCCCACACCCTCCTCCCTCAGCACTGTGTTCAAGGCCTCTCTCTCCTCCTTCATAAGAGATCATTCCCAGCTCACCTTCTGTCCTCCCTAGGGCTGCTCTCTCCCCAGCTCTACCAATGGGCAATCTTACCCCAAAACACAAGGCCCACCTTAAATGCCACCTCCTCCAGGAAGCCTTCCTGGACCTCCTCGGTCAGTCTTCTGCCTCCCTGGTCCCTTCTACAGTTGTTTTGGTCCTTCATCCCCACCAATATCCTGGCCTCTGTCTTCCCCTCCAGACTATGACTCTTGAGAGCAGGCGCTGTTCTTCTTACTCATCACCACCTCCTCACAAGTTACCCAGCTGAGCCCTGGCCCATAGCAGGCACTGATTTAACATGTGTTAGATGAAATCACCTCCTGGGGGAAAGGAAAATGATAACAATAGCTACTCTTCCTTGACCATCGACCATAGGTCAGGCAGTGAACTTCATGGCTCATCACAGACATTGCAAATGAGGCCCCAGGCAAGAAAGTGGCTTGTCCAAGGTCACTCTGCTAGTGAGAGGCAAAGGCAGGCTTTGAATTCTGGTTTGTCTGATTGAAAATGCATGCTGGGTCATAGAGGTGGGGGCATGGAGGTGGCCCTCTTGGCCTACTGCTGGTCTCCCCTGGCACAAACCTTTTGGAGAATCCAACACTGCCCACTCCCCCTGCAATGCCCAGGCATGTCTGAGCCCCTGCCAGGAGCCCAGGCCATGGAGAGTGTCCTGGAGTGGTCCCAGGAGGAAGACACCTGCCCTAATGATGGTCGTAGTCCAGTTGGGGGTCAAAGACCCCCCCCTTCTTATGCTGGCCATGACCGTTTCTCCAAACATGCCAGGAGCACAGACACCACTGTCTTGTCGAAGATCTCACATGGCAACAGATGCCAAAATGGAGGATGGACCAGGTGCAGGGGAGAGGCTCACTCTGCAGGAGGACCTCCAGGGGGAGGTGACATCCCAAAACAACCTTCAAGAATGTTTGTCCCAAGGGTGAACCACTGATGAAGATAACTGAGGTTTCTGTATATGAGAAAGATGAGGATATGCTCAGTGAACCATGCTAGTCAGCAGAGGCCAGGTGTTAGTCAATGTAAGAGCATTACAGGATGGACAAGGAAATGAGTGGGTGAATTGTAGAGGGACAAGTGGGAGGGTGGGCAAGTACAGGGGTGAACAGTAGGTCAAGGGATGCTGGATAGAGTAGGTGGACGGATATATAGGTAGATAAATGGGTGGAGGTGGAGGGATGCATGGTGTGGTGGATGGATGGGTGGGGGGTGGATGGATGAACAGTCAGGGGTGTAGGCAGTGGGTCAACTGAGGAGTGGGTAAGTGGTTAGGTGATTAGATGGGTGGGAGGTAGATCAGTAGATGAATAGGTAAGGAGGTGGGTAAATCGATGGAGGAGTGGGTAGAGGGTATAGACAGGTATATGGGCAGTGGGTAGATGAATGGATTGACAATTGCATATGGGGGTGGATGAACATTCAAGAGAGAGAGGATTGGGCAGACCCATCAATGGATCAATGAGCAGATATATAATGCTATGTTCACTGCAGTGCTATTTATAATAGCCAAGATACGGAATCAACCCAAGTGCCCATCAATCAAGGATTGGATAAAGAAGTTGTGGTATATATATACAATGGAATATTACTCAGCCCTAAAAAATGAAGTGTTACCATTTGCAACAACATGGATGGGCCTAGAGGGTATTATCTAAGTGAAATAAGTCAGACCAAGACAAATACCATATGATTTCACTTAATTTAAGGAACAAAATAAATGAACAAACAAAACAAAACAGACTCATAAATACAGAGAGAAAATTGGCGATTGCCAGATGGGAGGGGTGGTTTGGGGGCTGGGTGGAAAAGGTGAGGGGATTAAGAAATACAAATTGGTAGTTACAGAATAGTCACAGGGATGTAAAGTACAGCAGAGGGAATATAGTTAATAACACTGTAATAATTATGTATAGTGCCAGGTGAGTGAGTACTAGCCTAATCAAGGGGATCACTTTATAAATTATATAAATGTCTAACCACTATGCTGTACACCTGAAACTAATACAAAATAATATTGAATGTCAATACTAATTGAAAAATTAAAATTGAAAATGAGCAGATGCATAAACTGACCGAAAGCCCAGTCAGACTTTGGGATGGAAAGAGCGCATGCTCCCTAGGGAGGGTCTTGGCTGGGGGCTGGTAGATGTAGCCAAACCAACTCTCTCAGCTCGAGGCTCGCACTCCAAACCTCACTGGAGCCTGGTGGGCAGCCAGTGGCATTCCTGAGAGGGAAGCGCCCCTCTCTAGTTGTGCCCTGCCCCCTCCCCCCTAGCTCCACCAAGGATTCCTTGCCCAAAACTGACTCCTTCCCATGAGCCCCATGCTTCAGCCCAACCAATCTGCAGGGGTGAGTTGAGGGGGCAGTTGAGCTCTGTGATATGGCCCAAGGGGCCTGGTTCCTCCAGGACAGGGAGAGATGGGGATTTCCGAACTCCGGGCAGCCTGTCCCACTTCTCAGCCCCCAATCCCCAGCTGGCAGGCATTTGTTCTGCATTCTGCACGGTGATTACAGCTTTGCCAGGGTTAACCCCTGCGCTCCTGTGCACAGCCTCTTGACAGAGGAAGGAAGGGAACCACAGACAACTGGGGGAGGAGGAAACCATGGGAAACGGGTACTGCCCATCCTTGCATCCTTCACAGGGATTCCCCAGACCCATCCCTTTCTCCCATTTTCCAGAGGGAAAAACCGAGTTGGATCCTTAAATCAGGATGGAGCCCAGAACAAGAATGCAGCCTACACAGAGAGGAATGTCTAACCTCAGTTTACCCATCTGTAAAACGGGGCAAAGGATTCCTGAATCACAGGTTGCTTCGTGGTGAGCTATCAGAGACAGAGTGGCTGGCACATAGTAGGACGGTCCCCTCCTCGCCCCTGGCCTGGAGCCAGAGGACGGAGAGAGTGTGTGATGGGTTGTAACCATTTTCATTTACCCACTTTCTTAGCCACTCTCTGGGACTCACAACAGGTAGTAAATACCCGTAAGTACCAACATCCACACTGGAATTGTACCTGTGAATAGACAAGAAGCTTGCAGCTCCAAGAGGCCAAGTGCCTTTCCCTCAAATCACACAATGGCTGGGAAGCTGATGGCCAGGATTTGGGTTCAGGGTCTCTGACACTGCACCAAACTGCTCCTCTCCAAGCTGCTCTGAGGACCCTCTGACTAGGGCAACCTACAGTAATTTGTCTAACAAGGTCACCTTTGAGAATGAAAGGAAGTGCTATTAATAATTACACTGGGACAGCAGGCCTCATCTGGGACTGTCCTGGAGAAACCGGGAAGTATGGACATCCTGCCTCCGTGGGTGGCTTTGGGCAAGTCACTCCACTTCTCCCGCAAAGGGACATGATGGCAGTCAGTCCCTACGGGGCTCTCATGAGGATTAAATGTGATGATGCTTGTAAGAGACTGTAGAGCCAGGTATGTATTAGATGTTCAATAAATGCTAGTTATTACTACTGCTTTTAGTAGACCCTGCCTTCGTCCCTGTCCTTCCTGTCCATTCTGTGCTCACACAAGAGCTTCCAAATAACACACCTGATCCACCTGCCAGCTGGCTCCCCATCCCTGTTTCAGTGAGGCTGGATACCTGGCCCAAGGTGCAGCCCACAAGATCTGGCCTAGTTCTCTCCCAGCCCGTGACTGTGCCCTCTACCCACTGGCCCCTGCCTCTCAGGGGAAGCCTCCCCTCCCCCTCACCCATGCTCTGCAGTGCCTCTGAGACTCTTCCCAACACTCCCCGGCATGGAACCTGACCCCAGGAAAGAGTCAGGTCCAATCCTACCGCTGTGCCACTGCACCAAATGCCAGAATGCCCTGTGCCTCGGTTTCCCCATTCTTCCAGCCGTGCAAATAACCCCCTCCCTTGGTAACCAGCACGAGGATTCAGGAAGCCAATGAAAAAGGCGTAGCACTCTGTGAGCAAAACCTTGTCTCCTCCACCTGTGTATAAACATGTCTCCTCATCCCCAGCCAGGTCAGGGTTCAGACCATTTCCTCCAACCACGCCTGCCTCCTCCATGTGGGTCTTTGCCTCCCAGCCGCTGCGGGTATTGGCTCCTGCCAGATGTGTACTTCCGCTGCCCTTCCCTCTGCCTAGGTGTCCTTTACAACTTAACTCAGGTATCACGTCCTCCAGGAAACTTTGGTGAGCTCCCACGGGATCCCTCCCCTGCAAGCTGTGTTAGGAGGTCTCGCCATGCAAGGACAGACCCCGGGACTCCTGCTAGTCAGACGGGAGCTCACAGTCCCAGGTGAGTGTCCCCAAGTCCCAGGTGAGTGTCGGAGGAGGACAAGGCATGAGGCAGGAACCAGATCTATCTCCCGGCCTTGAGGATGGCACAGGGTCCCGGGCACAGCTGATTCCCTGACCCTCATGGGCAGGGTGGAAAGGTGCTCTTTGAACTCATCCATCTGAGGTGTGATCTCACCTACCTGCTCAACAAGCTTCCTAGGTGCTGACAGAGCAGAGAGCGCTTAATGACATAACATCTGATGCCTGTTTGTATCATCTCATTCTACAGGTAGGAAAACCGAGGCACAGAGAAGTGAAGTAGCAGCGGGGACAGAATAGGAAGCCAGGCTGTTGGGTTCCAGGGTGCCACGTTCTCGATGTCCACGCCACACCACGCTACCAGTGAGTGACTTGCCACGGCCTGCACCCCAGTCTGGCTCACGTCTGTGTCCTGCCACCCGCGAGGCCTGCGTAGGATTGATTGGAAAGAGTGAAGGGTTGGGAGAAAGGGAGTGGACACCCCAGCTGGTGAACGCAAGGTCTAAGTAGGTCTCTCGGGCATTCAAAGCCCACGAGGTCAGGCTCCCCTGTCCCCCCAAACCCCTGCAGGGAGCAGCTGGAGAGCCCCAGAGCGAGTTATCAAGTCAGAGCGCCCCAAGGCCCCGCGCGGAGCCGGTAGGGGAGGGCTTGGCTGCAGGCGACCCAAGTCGCCTACCCCGGGCAACCCGCACATTCCTCGGCCCCTCCTGCCCGGGACCGCTGGCCTGGCGCCTCCGCCACTCCCCCTCCAGCTCTTGCCGCCGCTCGGGGCGGCGTGTTGGGTGCCCAGGAGGGGGCCGGGCCCCGCCTGCGGGCGGGAGGAGGGAGGCGGGAGGAGGGCGCGCGCCCACACCCCGCCCCCGCCCGGGAGCCAGCCCGCGGAGCCCGCGGCCAGGGCGGCGCAGACCGGCCCAGCGACTCGCCCCGGCTACGCGCCGGGACGCGCCGCCGCCGCCGCCGCGTCCGCCCTCGCCCGGGTCCCTGGGGCTCGCGGAAAGAAGGTAACAGCGAGCTGGCCCGCGGCTCCCCCGGCCCCGGGTGGGCGTGGACGCAGCGGGGGAACGCGGCGTCCACGGGGACCCTGCGCCCTCCGAGGCTTCTCCCGGCTGGGGCGCGGGCGAGAGAGGGGGACCTCCTGCCCAAGGCGCCCGCGTGCCAACAGGAAGGCCTGGGGCGCCGAGCGCGCAGCGGCGCGGGGACGCTCCAAGTTTTCGGGGTGGCTTTTCCATGCTCCTGGTGGGCGGAGGGGGCAGAGAACCGGAGTCGGGGAGAAAAAGGCAGAACGGGTGGCAGGAGGAGGGGGGAGCAGAGGGCCGTCTACGCTCCTTCCTGCCCTGCGGTGGGAAGGGAAGGGACGGGACGGGACGTGGAGGGGGCGAAGTGTCCAAGTGTCGGCGCGGAGAGCGGGAAGCGGTGGTGGCGGTGCTGGGGCTCCCGCCGGGGAGATGGACCGCGAGCCCAGCGTCCTCCCTGACCGCTGCATTCCAGGCCGGAGCAGCGGATGAGGTCATTCTGTCCGGTTCCCCTCGGGCCAAGGCAGCCGGCTCTCCCCTTCCCGCGCGCGCAGCGACCTTCCACATTCTAACCCCCTGCCCCCCACCCCCGCGCCCCACTCCCGCCCAGAGGAAACGTTTTATGGCTAAATTCTTTCTCGGACTTCCAATCCCGGCTGCCCTCTCTACGCGTTCTATCTTTGCCTCGACCACGCAAGCCCCGCGAAAGTTGGAAGCCCATTTTCTAGACTGGGAAACTGAGGCTCAGAGAGGGGAAAGTCAGACTGACATGGAGGTCACCGCCGCGGGAAACACGGCGCGGACACCGTAACCCAGGGCTACGGCAGACGTGGCCCGCAGACCCCCCTCCCCCCACCCCGCCGCGCCGGGTTTGCGGGCTCACTTGGCTCTACCTCGGGGCGGCAGGGTCAGAAGCCTCTTCCCAATGCCCCGTCCTCCTACCTTCCCCATGGCCCGCAGCGCCCCCACCTAGCCCTCTCCTAGTTTCTCAGTCTCTCTGCCTTGACGCGTGGGAAGCCAGCCCCCAGGGGGTTAACCCTTTCTCCAGGGCCCAGAGCAGCCCTACCCAAGATAGGGTCCCGCTGTCCATTGGTAGGGGTGGTGTTACCCAGTGGGCGCTCTCGGGGAGAGAGGGGGCCGTGTGCACGCGAGTGGCCTCCAAGATAAGAGGTGGCGCCGCTGGCGGACACCACGGCCTGCGGGTGACCCCCAAGTGAGCACCAGGGTGCGGCCGCCCCCCTGTCTGCGCCTCTGTCTCCCCTGCAGTCAGCCGGGCCAGGATCCTGGCCTAACCCCCAACCACAAGCGCCCCCACAGCGGCCCCTGTTGGCCTCTCCTAATGCATGGTCCCTGCCTGGGGCCTCCAACGTCTTTTCGTCATTGCCACCGTCAGTAAACTGCTACCATGCGTCCAGGCCTAACTGTATAGTAGGGATTCTCACCCCCGGGATCGGACCAGTCGGGGTAGGTGGCCTGTTAGGAGCCTGGCGCAAAGGCGCAGGTAAGCGGCCACCGAGCCTCTCCCCAGTGCTAACGTCAGCGCCTCAGCTCCACCTCATCAGGCATTAGATTCTCATAGGAGAACCCGCCTCTGGTGCCAAAAAGGTCGGGGGCCGCTGCTCTATAGGGTAAATATAAGGACTCCTGAGACACGGAGGCTACATGGTGACTGACCCTCTTGTCCAGGTCACAGCACAGTGCATCTGTAGAGCTGAGTCTCCCCTGCTCCCAGGCCTGCCCTTCCCATGCCCAGTGGCTGGCTGGCGGTGGCTTCCTCCAAAAGCTCTCCCCCAAAACCCCTGAAGTCTCCACCCCTCCCCCACAATTAGTGCTGATGTCGGAAAGACCCCAGTCAATCCCTTTTTCTGCTCTGATCCTAGGCAAGTTAATTCCCTTTATTTGCCTTGTTTTTTTTTTTTTTTTGGTTTTTTGGGGGTTTTTTTGTTTTTTTGGTTTTAATGTGTAAAATGGGTGTTCTGAGCACTAGCAGGGCTAGCGAGGGGAGACAGGCCTTGCACCAGGACACCCAGAGCTCGGCTTACTCCAGGCCCACGCGGGGCACAAGCTGGGGGCACACTTGATCACCAGCGATACCCTGTGGTCAGTATCAAGTGCCAAACAGAGTCCCCGGAATGAGAGATGTTAGTACGAGGATGCGGGATTTGGACCTAGAGCTACCCGCTCCGGAAGCGGGGCATCTCAAGTACAGCACCTTCCGCGCTCACGACTCTCCCGGGAGGGGACCAGCCCTTGATGCCCTTCTTATTTTCCACTTGGGGAAAACAGGTCTCCAGTGTCAGGGCCCTGCCTTTGGCCCCACAACACGGGCAGGTGAGCAGGTGGAGACCTTGTGACGATGCCCAGAGGCATTTGGGAGGTGAGATCATCACAAGACTGGGGTTGGAAGCTGGTCTCCCAGGTCGCAGTGGCCATGAGGGTTGAGTGGAAGCTGGACCCCTTTTTTGATGAGAGAGGAGGGACTGCTTCACGAAGCCAGGGCAGCTGGGGACTAGGAAAGAGGTGGGTATGGCCACATGGCAGACGGAGTGATGCCCTCCACGTGACATTTCAGAATGAGCCCCCTCCCGGTTCCTTCCCCCAGAAATTCCTCCCTCATCTTCGGAGCGGGGAAACCTGGCCTGTACCATGTGCCTGCCATGTGACCCTGGCCAATTCCCGTCCCTCCGAAGGGCTCTCCCTGCGAAGTGCACTAACCCCCGCAGCTCTGCGGGGCTGTTGGAGAGTCGATGACATCATGTCGTGGCTGGCCAACTGCAGAGCGCCTCATAACTACAACAAACATTCCACGAGGACTTCTTGGTGCCAGGGGTGCCAGGGAAAGGGGTGATTCAGAACACACGCACACACCCCGCCCCGAGGAGGAGGAGTTGGGGTTGGGGGAGGATCAGATGGTGGGAAGGGAAGAGAATGGAGTCAGAAAACAAAGCGAGCTTTGTTTTATTGCCTTCTTTGTTTTTTATCTTGTTATTTAACCTATTTTGAATTTCAAATAACAGTCAAAGGGCAGTATTGAGATTTTTATGCTTGGAGGTGGCAGCAATTTTTTTTTTTTTTAATCGAGACTCAGATCTAGGTTTTCTCTTAACAATTATTATCAGCGGAGGTCCCAGGCCTGTGGAGGTAAGTGACTTGCCCAAGGTCACGTGGTGAGGCCACCAAATCCCCCACCCAGCCTCACTCGGAAGGTGGCAAAGGGTGATCCTTTAGCATGAAAGTTATCCTGTGGCATGCAGATCTCCTGATTCAACCGGTATTGATTTGGCACTTGCCATGCCGAGTGCAAAGCCCAGGCTGGGTGCTGGGAAGGAGGAAGGCAAGAAAATCCAGGCGGCGGCCGCACCCTCGGAGTGTTTTGCCGATGTGGGGAAACAAGACTGGGCTCCAGGAGCCAGGCAAGAGCTATGTGAGTCAGAGGCTCTGAGTTCAAGTCTCGACTAGTTCTCTTGACATGACCTTGATCGAGCCTGGCCCTTCTCTGGGCCACAGGAAAACCAGAGGTTAGACCATAAGCCCTTAGGTGTCCTTCAGCCTACACTTTCTAAGATACTAGAAGAGATAGGGTCAGACCTAGAGAAACCTAGAGAAGGTCATGGCCAAGGGGAAATCAGGAGGGGTGGGAGTGGGCAAGAAATAGCTTTTGGCACCAGCCGAGCTTTTTCCAAAACTTATTCCCTGACGACAAGGCTCCTATGGACTGGGACGCACTACGGTGAATATGCTCAGGCGTAAGAAGGCATCTGGAAAAAGCCACTTCTGACCACAGGATCCTTTTTCCAGGAAGCACCTTGAAGGCGGAGGGCTCTGAGGAACCTCTGTGGGCTGTTTACACAGGCGTTCACAAAGCCTTTCCTGGGCACCGCCTCCCTCCGAGCCACTGAGTCGAGACAATTTAACCCATGGAGAAGGGAGGTGACTTGCAGGAGGCAGTGTAGCTTGGGACTCAAGGGATCTGGATTTGGGGGGCCCTGTTTCGCCATTGTCTCCTGTGTAGCCTCAGGCAAGTCACTTTAGTTCTTTGTCACCTCCGTTTCTCCCTTCTAATATATATATAGTTCCTCCCTCAGGGCTGTTGTATGGGTTAACTGAGTGACGAGCATAAGTCATTGGCACTTTGGTGTTTCAAAAAGGGCCCCGTATAATAACCATACACATCGTAAGTGTACAGCGCGATGAATTTTTTATGCCCAGTCAATACCCACGCAGAGGCAACCCCTATTCTGATTTCTACCACTATTGTTTAGTTTTGCCGGTTCTTAAATGTCCTATACATGGAATCACACAGTGCGTCCTCCTGTGTGCATCCGCTCAGCATTTTGTCAGGGATCCCCACCCCTGATGTTGGCTATCACCGTGTGTTCTCACCATGTGAGCTATTATTATTTGGACCTAGGATCCCCCAGGCCTACCATCACTCTTCTGTCTGTCTTTCAGATCTCCACCCTGCCACGTTTGAGGCACGTCTTATGCCTTCTTGGTTCTTCAACAGAACATCTACAGCTGCTTCTACAGGTCCAGGAGCCAGGCCTCAGGGAGAGACAAGCCATGGATCCCTCACGGCCTCAGCATTTGGGGGCAGCACCATAGGAAAACAGAGGGGCAGCCTCTGTACACCCCCTTACACTGAGAAGGAAGGAGCTGAGACATAAACTCTGATCCCAGCCCACTGCCCACGCCAGGCCCCAAGGAGGCATGGACCAGCAGCTGTGAACAGCCAGAGCCGATGCCAGGCCCCCAGGGGGCCAGGAGAGCCCCTGCCATGAGCCTGGGCAAGCTCTCACCGGTGGGCTGGGTGTCCAGCTCACAGGGGAAGAGGCGGCTGACTGCAGACATGATCAGCCCCCCACTCGGGGACTTCCGCCACACGATGCACGTGGGCCGCGGCGGGGACGTCTTTGGCGACACCTCCTTCCTCAGCAACCATGGCGGCAGCTCCGGGGGCACCCACCGCTCGCCCCGCAGCTTCCTGGCCAAGAAGCTACAGCAGGTGCGCAGAGGGGTGCCACCCAGGCGGATAGCTTCCCCGCAAGCATCCTCGCCTGCTCCCCCTGCCATCTCCCCCATCATCAAGAACGCCATCTCCCTGCCCCAGCTCAACCAGGCCACCTACGACAGCCTCGTGGTGAGCAAGATCAGATTCGACAGCAGCCCTGCTGGCTCCATGGACGGCCACTCCACTTACGGTGAGGGCCCGGGCTATTTCCCATCTTTCAGGTGCTGAGGCCCAGAGGGTTTGATGGTTCAGCCAAGCCTCCCAGTGAGCCTTTTTCCCCATAGATAGAGGTCAGACCCAAACCTCAGACCACGGACGGGGAAGGGGTCAAGGAGTGGGAACCAGCTCACTCTCCAGAATACACTGACAAATTTGGAAAACCACTCATATGGACAGAAACCAGAGGCCTTTCCTGTCCTAGTGGGAGAAGCAGGTGCCCACTTCACTCTGCTGGACAGCTCACCTGGGAATGGGGCTCCTGCTGCCACCTGGTGGCCATTTGCTGCCCTGCAGCCTTGTCGCTGCGTCAGTGGCTGCCTGTCTCTAATGCTCCCTTGTGCAATGCAGGTCACTTGCTCAGAGCCCTGCTGAGGTCTGGTCCACAGTAACCCCACTATGTCTCAGGCCTGGTAATCCTGGATCCAGAGGCTGGGCCTGTGGAGGGCATCTTCCTGCTCTTTGAGTCTGTGACTTCTGTGCAGTCGGACCCTGGCTGCTAGTTCCACCCTGGGACCAACACACATGCTGTGGGTTCACCTTCAGTGCTATGGGCCACTGTCATGGCAGGAGACCAGGGGCCATAGCCAAGTTCACAGCTGGGGCTGAGAGTTGGGATATTTAAGCTCCCGGCTTGGCTCCACCCCATCAAACTGTGGCCCTTCGCGTCATCCCAAACTAAGCCTTACTTTCGTCAGCTGCAAAATGCAGATGAGGGGTATGTCAATTTTCGGCTTCCAGGATTGATGGGGGGCATCACACAAGAGACTACGGGGTTCACTGTTCTGGAAAGAAGGGAGAAACTAAGGCCTGATCGCAACATGGGGTTGGTTCTGGCTCTCCCCTCCTCAGTTCCTGGTTAGAGACCCCAGCTCTGACCCTGATCCCCATTTCTCTCCTAGGCCTGGACTCCGGGTTTTGTACCATCTCTCGCCTGCCTCGTTCAGAAAAGCCTCGTGACCGAGACCCAGACCGTGACAGTTCCTTCCCCTCTGAGCCTGAGCTCCGACGCTCCGACTCCCTCCTGTCCTTCCGCCTGGACCTCGACCTCGGGCCCTCTCTCCTCAGCGAGCTGCTGGGGGTCATGAGTCTCTCAGAAGCCCCTGCAGCTGAGACCCCAGCCCCAGCCTCTGCTGCAATGCCCTCGGCCTCAGCCGCTGCAGCAAACCCCCCAGCCCCTGTCCCGAGCCCTCTACCTCGTGGACGCTACCCTAATGGGGTGACCACTGGGTTGGGCCCAGTGGCTGAGGCGAGGGTCAACCCAGTGGGAGAGTGTCCTCGTGCAGCTGCTGCCGTGGCCCCTGGCAGGCACTGGGGAGCAGGCTGCAGTGACAGCTGGGACAAGAGCCACCACACCAAGATAGATGCTCGGCGGGAGCTGGTGGAGGTGCCACCCCAGGCTCGGGCCTCTTGGGAGAGCCTGGATAAAGAGTGGGGGGCACCCCAGGCGGCCAGCAGGGCCCCCGTGCCCAGCTCGGTGCAGGCAAACACCTTTGAGTTTGCCGATGCTGAGGAGGACGACGAGGTCAAGGTGTGAGTGCCAGGCCTCAGGCCACTTTCCAAGAGCCCAGATACAGAGCCAGTCCCTCACCTGACAGCTGGGTGCTGGCACGACAGATGAGAGGACCCAAACTGCCCCCAAACCCCTCCGCGCCTCTGCAGGACAGACATGGGAGGGAGGCCAGGCATGTTTTGGGACCTGGGTGTTCTGGAGAGCCCTGCCAGGCTGACCTGCCTCCCCCTGCTGCCACTCTGGACCCTGTGGCCATTCCTTCAGCCCTGCCCCCACTGGCTGGAGGGCCTGGCCTCACAGTGCTGCCTTTGTGCTGGGAGCTGTCCTTGCTGGGTGGGGGGTAGGGAGCATACCACACAGGGCCTTTGTCTCTTCGCAAAGGGACGGGTCGCCTGTCATCCCTGAGCTGCCCACAGCAGGGTCCCGCTGCATCCTTGAGCCCTAGCCCTCGCTAAGGCTGCTTCCCCAATGTTCCCACCTGAACCCCCACTTGTCCCAGAAGCCTCAGAGAAAAATCAGGGGGGACCTCCCAGCTTCCTGTGCACCCCAGATCTGACTCTGAGTCCTGATTAAAGGCTTTTTTCTTTTTTTTTTTTTTTTGGTAAAAAGTGTCCTGCAAGATGCTTGGGGATCTGGGAGAACAGCTCAGCTAATTCATTCAGCTCCAGTTTGGAAGCCAAGGACCCCCTCAGGGCCCCCAGGGAGGGGAGGGACCATGGCGGGGTAATGAGTAACCAGGCTGGAATGAATGTTCTTGAGATAAGAGGCCCAGGTGGGAGCCTTATCTGCAGTTCCTGGAACAGCCCCTGGCCCAGGTACCTGAAACCAATGCCTGCCCCATAATCCCACAGGGTAACTTGTCACTTGCCCTTGTGATAACCAGGGACAGATAGGCAGGAGTGGGTGCTTAGAGGTGTTTGGGAGCATGTCCCCACCCCCACTTGGCGGTACCATGACCTTGTGCCTCAGTTTCCTCCCTCATGAGCATTAAAACGCTTAGAAAACACTAACCACAGTTTCTGTCAGAAAGACTGGGTAAAGGTGAATTCTTTTAGTTGGTTCTTAATTTGGGGGGAAGAAAATTGGGTCAGAGGGGCAGGAACTGCAGGTGGGGAGCCAGGCCCCAGGGGCTGCTGATCTGATGTGACTGGAAAGACATTCAGGATAGGGTGTCAGAGGCTGCGTCTGTCATTCCAGAGAGGTGCTGCCCACTCAGTCGAGCTTGAAGGAGGAGATGTTGAACCTGCCTGGCACGCTCAGGTCGCTCAGGTGGCTGCGGCACAGCCTGTTGAGAAAGGTCAACTGGTGCCCGTCTGGCAGCTTCACCTTAAACATGTCACTCCTAAAGGTCACGGTGAACTGCAGTGGGAAAGAAGGTGTCAGGGACTCGGGAGCCACCTGGAAATGGGCCAAGCGGGTGCCCGGAGACTCCGACTGGGCCAGCACGTGTCTGGGCCAGTGTTCCCTTTGTGCTCTCCCTTTGACCTCGCCTTGACCTCTGACCCTGGGCTGACGCATATGTGACCTTCCCTTTGCTCCTGTCCCCACTGGTTGCCATCGCATGAGTTGCAGACGATGGTGGATTCACCGAAGCGTGGGTTGAAATGCAGGCCCAGTTTATCTGTTCTTTGGCCCAGGTTAATCACAAAACGGCAGAGAAAGGGGTAACAGGTAAGGGTGAGGGGCCAGCCCTGGGTAAAATGGCTTGGGTCACATCGCAGGGTCTTGGTTGACCATGACTTAAAGGAATTACTGAAGAAAGGTCATGTTAATGGAGGTGTGTGCCTTAAAACAATGGATGTGACAATGTGGTCAGACTTGGCACTGGAGTGTCACCTGCCATTAGGAGCATTAGTGACAGTTTCGGGAATTGGGAGTGTCTAGCCTGGAGAAGAGAATTGCTGTCCTCAGCTATCTGAAGACCTATTAAGTTTGACATAAACAGTCATCAGCTTAAGGGGAGCTCCCTGTCATTCGACATATGGAATCTGGGGTTGTGTGACTTCTTGGTAGGACCACTACAGAAGCCTGGGTTAGACCAGGGTCTCAGAATAGGACATTCTGTAGGGTGCCTTCACTGGGAAGTCTCAGACCAGCGATAGCCCACTTTTCTGCAACCTGATGGACCCAACTAGGACAAAAAGGTGACTTTTCTCTTGGCTCCTATCCCATCTGCCTGTCCCCTCTCCAACCAAAAGGTGATGGACATCCATCCCAAGAAATGTTGAAACTGTTTTATACATGGGAGAGCCCAGTGCTGAGCTGTAACTGGCCAGGTGGAGGATATATGTGTCTGCTTCGGATGGGGAGGATGCAAACCAGGCCACTTGGTACCCCCTGGTGGCTTTCCCTGGTTTAGCGTGTGTGAAAGGCTGGCCCCCAGCTCTCAGCTGGGTAGAGGGTGGTGTCCCTGGGTTTTGAGTTTTCAAGGAGTGGGCAGAGCTCCAGGGACTTCTCCACCTGCCCCTTCAGTGTCTGTTGGGGCCAAGGGATAAAGCATATAGTGTCAGCTGTGAGATCCTGAGGGTCCCCACACTTAGCCTCAGATACGAGGGCATGTCCAAACAGGAAAGGAGCCAGCAGGGGTGAGCAAAGATGTAAAAAAAGTCCGCTTAGCCTGAGGTCACTCTCATCTCTGACCATTTCACAAGGCTACCCCGCCTGCCCCCACTTTCCCAGCCTATTTTGGGTGGATAGTTCCCCCTCTCTCTCCCACACCCCAGAATCCCCCTTGCTCACCCATCAGCATCATCAGCGATCTTGCCCTTGATCTTCAGGGTTGTCCCCAACCTCATATCCATGGTCGTAATCTCCGACTTCCCCTGCACCAACAGAGAAATCTTCTGCAGAAAGGTCAATCACACACACGCCCAGATGCTTTTCATGAGCGTTATCCCATCCCGACTGGGTATCACTCTCGTCCTGCACATGCACACAGGGGCGCTGAGCTGGAAAGCGAAAGAGCCAGCTACTCTGATCCTCTGACCAAAGCTTCCCAGAGCTCCCATCTTGCCCACTTTGCTTTGCTCTCATCCATCCCAGCCTGATTAGAAGAACAGAATCTGGAAATGGAGGGCCCCGCTGAGGGAACCTCAGTTTACCCCTCTGTGAAATGGGTGAAATGGTCCCTGCTGACCTCACAGTGTTCAAGTGAGGAAGGCACAGTGGCCTTAGCAGAATCCCCCCAACAAGGGTATGTTTGATGACCACACAGACTTGAACTCAATTTCCTAACAGGAAAAAAAAAAACTATATCAAAGGAATGTAGGTCTTGATCCATCCAAAACTAAGAATCTATAAAACTCTAGAAGTCACATCTCTGAAATGTCCATCAAAAGTCCCTCTCCAAATTTCACTTTCCTCACCTATAAAATGGGCTAATTTGATTTAGTTGTTCAAAGTAAATGGATACGTTACTGAGCGTCCGCCATGTGACAGATGCAGGTGAAGACCCCAAAGTTAGAATCGCCCATCGTCAAGTTGGTTGGGAGAATCTGAGATGGTGTTTGTGAAGCCCCACACATAGGGCCCAGCACAGACTAAAGCAAATTGAGGGACAGCCATCGTTATGATCACTTATGGTCATCCAGGGTCAGGGGAACAGCTGGACAAACAAAGATTCCTGTGGGAGAGTGCGGGCCTGGCTTCTTGGTCCCCATTCAACAAAGTCTGAGGCCCAGACAGAGATAGGAAAGCAAAGCTGGGGTGGGATGGGGACAGATGTCAGCAGCCCGGGCCTAGTGCTGGTTCCACTCCAGACTGGCTCAGTGATCTGAGCTGTGCCCCTTTCTGGTCCTCAGTCGCCCCATCTGTAATATAAGAGGCTTGGACTAGGTGGTCTCTGGAGAAGGAGGAAAGAAAGGGGGTGGTTGAGATGACCAGGAGAAGGAGGAAATCAGGAAAGTGGGCCCCAAGGTCCTCCCTGAGAGGCAGAGGGTGTGGAGAGCATCATCCCTTCCACACTTGCCCCTCTCCAATCACATTCAAAATCTGCATCTCACCTGTATCGGCTTGAAGAGTGTCTCCCCAAAAATGATGTCTACCTTGAACGTGTGAATGTGACCTATCTGGAAACAGTCTTTGCAGATGTAAGCAAGTGAAGAGGAGCTTGTACTGGTTTAGGGTGGGCCCTGAATCCAATATGACTGGTGTCCTTATAAGAAGGAAATTAGGATCCAGAGACACAGACGCTCAGAGGAGAAAGACATGACATTGAAGATGGAGGCAGAGGCCGAGCGCTGAAACTACAGGCCAAGGAATGCCACAGGTGGCCAGCCACCACCAGAAACTGGAAGAGACGAGAGTCTTCAGAGAGAACATGGCCCCAGCCCTGCCGACACCCCAATTTCAGACCTTTAGCTTGTTACAACAGCCACAGGAAACTCATACACCATCTCATTCTCAGAAGAAGCCATCTGTGACCCAGTTCTCCAAATTCAGGAGACTGCAGCTGGGAGAGGGGCTGTGACCCATCCAAGGCCACAGGGCAAGCTGTGGCAGAGCCAGGTTTGGAATCAAAGCATCAGGGACCTCGAAGAACATCTACTCAATGCCCTGCAAGTTACAGATTGTGACCTTGGGCAATTTAATCTACAAGCCTCAGTTTCTTCATCTTTATAAAGCTCAATAGATGTTAGCAGTTATTATTATTGCTGCTACTACTATTACAGGTGAGGAAACCGAGGCTAGAGAAGGGAAGAAACAGACTCAGGTGGAGGAAGCAGGGAACTCCCACGCTAGAGGGCCTTGGAGATGATCTGTCCTCACTATACAGACGGAGATCAGGCCTGGGGAAGGGCTGCGACACTTTGCCCCTAGCATCCCCGCCCACCTCCATTCAGGCAAAGATGTGGATGAATAATACAGTGGGTGGGCGGTGGGCAAGCCAGCATCCTCACCGACATGGCAGCAGCTCCCGGGGGCAGCTCTCAGTGACTCCTGAAGGCCTGGGCTCAAGGTCTCCCTTCATAATTCCAGCTTATACCCTAAAACATTATACATTAACTTCCCCAAAGCCATAAATGGTGACTTTGGTCCCTTTTCCCCCCGTGTCTCTCCATCCACATCTCCCAGTATCCAGAACAAA
>PVKZ01004151.1:0-95124 GCA_004027375.1 Macroglossus sobrinus
AGAAAAAAAAAAAAAAGAGGAAACAAGGAATTGAAAACCTATTTGAAAAAATAATGATGAAAAATTTTTCTAACTTAGCAAAGGAAATAGATATACAAACCCAGGAAGTATAGAGAGTCCCAAATAAAGAACCCAAAGAGGCCAACACCAAGACACACCATAATTAAAATGCCAAAGGTTAAGGACACAGAGAGAATCTTATAAGAAGCAAAAGAAAAGCAGTTACCACAAGGGAGCTCTCAGAAGACTGTTAGCTTATTTCTCAACAGAAACTTTGTAGGCCAGAAAGAATTGGCTTTTCAAAGTGATGAAAAGCAAGGACCTACAACCAAGAATACTCAACCTCACCAAGCTATCCTTTATCTTCTCAGACAAAAAAATGTTAAGGAGTTTATCACCATTGACTCAATATTACAAGAAATATTTTAAAAAACTTCTTTTAAAAAAAGGAAAAAGATAAAAACTATGAATAATAAAATGGCAATAACTATGTATCTATCAATAATTACTTTAAATTTAAATGGATTAAATACTCCAATAAAAAGACATAAGGTAAATGGATAAGAAATCCAGACCCTTACATATGCTGCCTTCAAGATACTCATTTTAGATTGAAAGACACACACAGACTGAAAGTAAAGGGGTAGATACAAATATTTCATGAAAATGGAAATAAACAAAAAAACTGGAGTAGTGTCACTTATATCAGACAAAATAGACTTTAAAACAAAGGCTGTAACAAGAGACAAATATCCATTTCTGAGTATGTATCCAGAAAAACACAAAACATTAATTTGAAAAGATATATGCATTCTTATGTTTATTTTAGCATTACTTACAATATTCAAGATATGAAAGCAACCTAAGTGTTCATTGATAGACAGATGGATAAAGAATAGATGGTACATATATACAATAGAATATTGTCATAAAAAAAGAATAAAATATTGCCATCTTCAACAACATGGATAGACCTATAGTGTATTATGCTAAGTGAAATAAGTTAGGCAGAGAAAGACAAGTAACATATGATTTCACTTACATAAGATTCTAAAGAACAAAATTAACAAAACAGAAACAAACTCACAGATACAGAGAACATTTTGATGATTGCCAAATTGGGGGAGGGTAAGGGAGCAAGTGAAAAAGAGAAAGAGATTAAGAAGTACAAATTGGTAGTTATAAAATAGTCATAAGAATGTAAAGTATAGCATAAGCAATATAGTCAATTACATTGTAATACCTATGTGTGGTGTCAGATGAGTGATGACTTCATAAGTTATTTATAAAGGTCTAATTACTATGTTATACACCTGAAACTAATATAATATTGTATGTAAATTGTAATTAAAAAATAAAAAATATATTTTGAAGTAAAGAAAAAATAAAATTTCTATTTTTTAACAAGCAAGAAGAAGAATATGATCAAGAAGAAGAGAGTGATAATGATGTAGGTCGAATCACAGGTGTGAGAGTGGAAAGTTGGTAAAATATTCCTGGGTGAGATTACAAGAATTCTCTCTAATAATAGTGCACTGAATATAGGCTCACCAGTCTATCATATTTAAGAAAATAAAACAACTATGGGGTGTATGGAAACACCAATATCTGCCCTCTAGGATCATAGGAATAAAGTTCCAAACTAAATATATTCTAAATTAGTATCCTAACTAGAGATTTTGTCTTTTCCAAGTAGTAATTAAGGCAAAAGTGCAGGCTTGAGATGGATCATGTATGGCTTTAGTAATTGGAAATTATTAAAGGCTGTGAAAAGAAATTAAAGGTGCTTAAGCGGTTTAAAAGTGGGGATGTATGTGTATGTGTATGTTTCAACAAATAAATCTAAATAGACTTTGCTGGGGAGAAAAAAGTGTTTTAATTATCAGACATTACAGAGCTACCGTTTTTATAACTGCCATTTATGAATATAGGAGTCAAACATACTCAATGGCCTGAGTAAGGGCTTCACTCTTTCAGACCATAAGAGGACCATTTTATGCATTCTTGCATTCCATGGACAGGCTTCAAACTCTGCTGCCCATTTCCAAAGCTCACTTACTTTCACTAATACACACTCACATGCACACATAATCCAAAGATTAACCACTTTTCGACATAAATGAGTTAAAGCTATTTAATAAAAGCTTTACTTTCATTTCCCCAGTCTCCAATAACCTAGTATAATTATTTCTTAATGGGCCAACTTTCTACTTCACCATCTGTCTACTAAGTATATGTTTGAGGAAACCTGTTTGCTCACTGGATTATTTAAATCCTTTGGATTTCAGCATTTCTTCTTCTAATTGTCCTATTAAATGTTTCTAATCTTTTAATCTCTTCTGATCTTCTTTATATTCCTGGACTTTGGTCTCATGTCTCACTGAGGGGCTATGATCTTCAGATTTTAAGATGCCCTGCAAGAGTTAAGGGTCAGCATAAGAAAATATAATACATTATAAGGTTGTTCTCTAAGAAAGGAATAAACTGACTCCTTTCTAATAGATATCATTCTTTTTCTGAAAATACGGATTCTTAATCTTGAATGAACATAAGAGTTAATAGTAGAATTGTTAAAAATGGCAATTCCTCGGCCCCATCCTCAGAACTCATAATATGCATCTGGAGAGAAACCCACTTGTTAACTAGTATTCCAGGAGATTCTGATGCAGGTTGTTCATGGGCCACACTCAGAGAATTTTCTCAGAATAAATTCAAATGCTTGGCTGACATTGCAAGGATCTGCAGGTTCCTACTTCAGAAAATTAGAAATAAGAGGTAAGAGATTGGTGTATTCTACAGTTTCACAAAGTCTTCAAGGACCTAGATTTCTTCTGTCTTTCAACTCTTCCATGCTTGGCCTACTGGCTTTGTCTTGCCCTGGCTTCTCTCATAGTTTCCAGGCACTACACAGTGCCAGATATCACATCTCAAATCCAGAAATGACAACTCTAGAAGAAACCATGTTTCCCTTTTGTTCTAAAAAAATCAAGGAATCCTTTTCTAGATGTACACACATCAGTAGATCCACTTTCACACATTTCACTAGCCTGAGGTGGGGCCCACATCTATCACTAAGCCAATAGATGGCATGAGAGCTGGGACCATTCTTATTGGCTCACATTGATCAGGAGCGAGGTCACATAGCGGAGGCAGTGAGCACGTAAATCAGAGGGATAGAACAAAAGTTGGAAAGGCCTTGAGGAGGTTGCCTTCAATGCCCAAGAAATACTTTATTTTCCATAATTTATTTTTTATATAATTCTTCCAGAGAAGACCACTGTGGTTTCAATTATAGTAAATAGTCCCCCCTTATCTGAGGAGAAAACGTTCCAAGGCCCCAGTGGATGCTTGAAACCTCGAACAGTACCAATCTCCATTTGTACTCATTTTTTGATACATACATACCTATGATAAACTTTAATTTATAAATTTGGCATTTTCCACTTAACATTTTATGACCACAGTTGACCACAGGTAACTGCAACTGGAAAAAGGGACACAGCAATAGGGATGGTGCTGTAGAAGCCACTGGGAACACTTAATGAGAGCAACAAAAAAAACCCTTCACTCTTCTGATTAGGGTATTACCGTTGTCCAAAGGGCTCTTACTGCCCCTACTAGTCTAGGAAGCTCCAGAGTAAAAATCAGTTGCAGTGGATACTAGTGACAACAATGCTAAGTACTCAAGTTCATCTGGTACTAAATGACATCACCATGTCACACTTAATCCACAAAACTCTTTTCCACACACATTTTAGTAGTACAATCTCTACACAGAGGAAAAAAAAATTTAAAAGAAAGAGTTGACTGCCAGTTCTCACTAAAACTTTTTTTAAAAAAGCAAAAATAACAGGTATACCTACAATGTCTCAGGAAAGATAAACATTCTAAATGTCTGTTTTTAAGGAAGCAGAGGAAGTGCACGCAGACAGCACAAATGAAGCTGCGGAGTAGGGGTGGCCTCCAGAACAAACACAGATCCCCTTACCTACCCAGCTCAGGGAAGCAGCCCAAGATCTGGGGCTGAGGATAAACGAGCAGGTTCCCTGGCATTAACCCATGAGCTCTTCGATCTCATTAGCTTCATCAATGACCCGAAGCATCCACAAATGCTGGAGGAATTGAACTGAATGGGGTAGGTCCTGGTTCGGGTAAACAACTCCCTGGCCTTCTCGCTCACCTTTCCACACTGCAGCACCGCCATCCTACTGGATTATCCATTAAGGTCTGCCTTCTGCCCTCCCTTTCCCAGCGCTTCAAGAGAACATGCACATTGCTCCAGGGACTGGTGCCTCAGAGCATACAGTGTCTGCGCAGCCCTTAAGACCACTCTCTGCTGATGCTGGTGGAGCAGTGCTTGTTAGACTGTTCCTGAGCCTGACTTTTGGCTCCCAGTCCACACAGCTGTGTCCAGGCCCTGGCTGCACACAATGCCCATGGCCTTGTTTTCTGACAATGAGAAACTAATATTTTACATTTTGTAATAAATCATTAATTTAAGTTCAAAAAGAAAAAGGAAGCACAGAATTTATTCACTCTTTCCTGAATGTTTAAACTAGCCTATGAAAAAGAAATTTAAGAAGCAAAATTTATTTTCTCTTGGGACTCACAAATGGAACTTCTGGTGTTATAACAATGAAAATGAATATTATACTTAGTTTAAGATAAATCAAATGACAAATTCAAGAGTTTCAGACCAACATTCATAAATGCTAACTTGGGGCAGTCAAGAATTCAAGACATTTCTCACTTTGTTCTAGAGATGCCATCAGAACAGGTTAGTATCAGAAAGAGCAAGACAAGCCAATAGGGTGACCAGCTCATCCCAGTTTGCCAGCATTGTCCCCGCTATAAAACCAAAAGTTCCAAGGCACACGCAAACAGGGACAGTAAGACTGGACCAAGCCTGTTAAAAATCAAAGAAATGCAAGAAAATTGAAACTAAAGAACAGATACAGGACTATAAGACAGACAAATAACTTTAAATGGTGCTGAAAGAAGTTGGCAGGTAACTTACAAAATTTCTATAGATAATTTATTAACAATTGTGATAAATGGAACAAATGCCACAAGATTCAGAGACCAACAAAGGTACTATTTCTCAATCAAGGGAAATCATATATTTCAGAACCCACATAGACTGGTAATTTTCATAATATTCAATTCCATTAAATTAAATTAATTAATTAATTTAATTAATTAATTTTAGGGGCACATCCTCTGTGTAAAATACCGTATAACAGATTATTGATCTCTGAAGTTAATGATCACATGAAAATAAGCATGTTATTAAAAACAAGTATGAGCTACAGCATGAATGAATCTTAAAGACATTATGCTAAATCAAATAAACCAGTCACAAAAGGACAAACACTTATTATTCCTCTTATATGAGGTTCCTAGAGTTGGCAAATTCATAGAGACAGAAAGTAGAATGGTGGTTGCCAGGGGTTTGGAGTGTGGAGAGAATGATGAGTTAGTGTTTATTGAGGACAGAATTGAGAAAGATGAAAAATTCCTGGAGATAGATGGTGGTGATAGCTGCATAATGATATGAATGTATCTAATGCCTCAGAACTGTACACTTAGAAAGGTTAAAATAGTAAATTTTGTGTATATATACATATAATTGAAATATGTATATTTAGATTAATATATATAAAATTTTATATTAATATATAAATATATATATTTGCTAAATTATATATTTATATAATTTAAATATATATATATATATATATATATATATATATATTTGCTAAGATAAAGTCATGCCAAATAATCTTATTTTCTTTTTGATTGAGTTAAACTGAGAATCAGAAGAAATTTCATAGACGTTTATTTTGAATGCAGCAAATGTACTGACAGTCTTCTTGTCGACAAGAAATAAAAACTTAATAGCACATCTTGGTAGAGTCAAAGCTAGTTAAATAAACACATGAAATTTCTGTCTACCAAAAGTTACTGTCGAGTAAATCCATTGTTTCTCAATTCTGGCTGCACATTAGAATCACTGGATGGTTTTAATTTTCCAAAATTGCTGGGACTCCAACTCATACCTAAATATAAATCTCTGGGAGAGGAGTTCAGGCTATGAGATTTTTAGAATGTTTCCAGTTAATTCTCACATGCAGCTAGTGATCACTGCTTAACAGAGGTCAGTCTCAAAGAAGGTATTAGTGACATGCCTCAGTACTCTACCTTGGGAAGCAGCATAGAAAATTTGAAATGAGAAAGGTTAAAAATTAATCAGAACTGAATTTCAATTCTAGCTCTCCATTCTCCCTGTATTACTCTAAAACCTTGGGCAGATAACATGACATCTTTTGAGCATTAGCTTATTTATGTGGAAATAGGATTGTGTCTACTTACCTTGCAGGTGAGTGTGAAAAAAGAAAAGTCAGTTATCAGAGAGGGATTTGGGAAATGGGGCTTTGCAAAGGACTTTGAATGAGTGGGTACAATTCGAATAGAAGCAAATATGGGAAAGAGGGTTACTGGCAGAAGGCCCAACTTCAGTACAGTATGGAAGTGATAAAGAGCACACAGTCTGGGAGTGGTATTACATGGGATAGGCAATGCCACTGAGTACACCTTCAGGGCAGATTATGGAATGCAATGAGTGGTAGTCTGGAAAATTTAAATAAAGGTGCCTTTGGCTTTCCTGTCTAAAACATTCCTAAACCAGTTAATGATGAAACCTAATAAACCAACTAGAAGACAAGTACAATTAATTCAATTCAACAAAATTGTATTAGCACCTCCCCAGTGCCGACCAATTTGCTGGAAGCTTTAGGAAATACAGCAAATTGTAAAACTAAGAATATTCTGATCAGTATCAATAAACATTTTCTGGACATAAACAGAAAAACATGAATCAATGAATAATTAATACTTGGACAAGAGGACAGAGGTTAATCTCAAAGGAATAATCAGATTCAAGTAAAAGTTTTAAAAAAGGAGATGGCTATTTATTTTCAACTATTAGACCTGAACTAATGATGAGGGCAATATATCCTTCAATTAAAATTTAAAAATCTCTTAATGAAATAAAATAACCATCTAAGTTTAGCCAAAATAATATTTTACTCAATATTTGACCTCTCTAAATCTCTAGATTCTGTTACATTGCTTGGATTATTCAATTTTAAAAAATTCTTTTTTATATAAGCTTTATAATTGAAGAAAATTTAAATAAAAAAATCTAGATATACTTTTTTTAAAAGAAGTGGCACAAATATTTTCTTATTATGGTATAAATAATATGGACATTATCAGTAAAATGTTCCATCAACTGGTTTCTAGTCATAGAAGAAAGAAAAAAAATAGAAATAAGAGGGGCAAGAGAGAAGAGGTAGGAGGTAGATGCAGGAAGAGATTGATTCATTCATTCAATGTAAATAAATTTCACTGAAACTAATAAAATCTATGAAGTAATTTCAGTATGAGAAGTGAGAGTACATCCATTTAGATAGAAAATCATGACTCACACTATGCTGTCCTTTCTAAAGACCACAAGTAAGCCAAAATGTTTTCAAAATTACATTTTCCACATCACCTGAGCTGATGTACCAGAGTAATGTAAAATATTATAAATTTGACTTTCAAAGGTAGTGTTTCAACCTGCATTTTCTAGCGTGGAAAATTAAGCCAATCCTACTGAATTGATTAACTGCAGAGAACAAACCTGTGGGGGAAAAGGATATATTTTCTGATCTCTAGGCTACTCTTCAGAATATATTTTTAATGTTCTCTTGGGAAATGATGATGTAGGGTTGTCATTTTAAAAAATCAAACATCCCATTTAGTTACATATGACAGTTGCCAGACTATATACCTAATTTTAATTGAAGCATCAATGCAGCTCCTTTGTGACTATTCTAAAGGTAGATGTGTGCAGCTTTTTGTTTGTTTTCTATTTGTTAGCTGGAGTAACAATGCCATGAACTTGAGTCTCCTGCACAAGGGACAGCATAAAGGGGACACATAACAAATATGTGTTAAAGAAAAAGAAGGGAAGATTTAGAGTTAGGTTAAGGGAAGAATCACCACTTTGTTTATATTTTTATTGAGCTCAAGAGATTCATCCCATAGCTATCCTGTTGCTGTCTGGCTGTCCATCGGGAATCTTGTTTTCAATCCATCAACATTTTAAACAAATGTCAGCTAATAGTGTTTCAAGAAATAAAAGAAACAAGTGAATGCCCTTATGCAATGAAAATAGAAACTATTTTTCAAGAAGCAAGACTATTTAAGTGCTTTTAACAAGAGCAGACAGTAAATAATCCCTGGTACCCATTGCCTTACCCTTTTGCATATCCCAGCCTGTCTACCACATAGAACCTAGTCTCCGGAAACAGCCTTATAAATGTGAAATGAGAAGACTGACCATTTGGCTTTTTCTTCCTTCCCATACCCATTATCCTCTTCCATTTCTTTCACCAGCCATGGACATTTTAGTCACCTTCAAATTGGTTTGAGGCAAGAGGAGTTTGAGGTAGAGGAGGGGACAATGCACTAATTGTTCTTAGACAAAGGCAGAGAAGGAAGATTAACAGAGAAGACAGAAAAAATAGAGCCTCATCTGCAATGCAGGGCCAGCCGTCCCCAGATGTTACCAAAGCATCAGCATCTCTTCCTGCAAGAAAAATTGGATTAGTCATCACCTTGTCTCCTAATGGACACACTCTGTGATCTTTAGAGCTTCATTTACTGGGTTAATAGTGCTTTGCCTGAGTTCCCTTGCTATGGGGAAAAAAAAATAGAACCTGTAAGAAGAAATATTCTGGGTGCCGTCCGCAACCACTGACACGAGTAATATTGTATTCATCACAGACAGACCTCGTATCTCATTACTGTTGAAGAGTTGCCCTGGAGGCATCTGAGCTTGGCCAGGCCAGGCATCTCATGTGGAACCGTTCAGGTATATTGTGAAATGATTTAATGCGATAATAATGTCCACTTTGCGAGATAGATTATGTTTTTCATAGTGGCTGATGGTTAATGAATGATACATTAGCAAACATCACTAAAACATTATTGGGAAATTCAGATGAAGAGATGGGGCTCTTTTTCCTGCTTCTTCTTGGCTTTCTCCCCAAGTGGTCTTGCCCTCACCCTTTCCCCACTTTGATGCATAAAGATGAAAAGCAGAAGAACTTCCAAGAATCAGAAAACTTAATTTATTTAGAAAGAAAAAAAAATCCCTGCTGTGTGTTCCTGCCTCTCAGCCTCTTCTTACCAGAAGGAGGAATGAATACTAAAAACGTTCAAACATGAGCTGAAATATCTCTTCTTAAATCAAATGAGAATCAATGAAAGTGCGAACCTGAACAAATACATTATATGTTGACCCAGTTTATTAGATGAAGCCGTTTACCCTGATTTGATTTATCTGGCAATACACAGCTCAGCTGTGAAATGAGATAAGCCAAGCCCATTCACCTTATTTACTATATTATCGCAGCTTTTGCTAGCACTGCCATGGTTAAGGGTCTGTCAGCATTTCCATTACAAATTTCTGTTTTCAGCAGCTGCAAAGATTCACTTACAGCCACTATGTGGCCTGGAAGACCCTAATCCAAGAGCACAGCCTCTGAAAAGATGTAATTTATTATTCACCATTTCTATGCTGAATAACTGGAAAGAATGTGAATGTTCCCATGTCTATGAGGTTTGTTCTCACCTGCTGAAGAAGTCAGGCATGCTCCCATTTATTTTTTATGTTGACTCTTCCTTCATTGACCCTTTTTATATAGATATTTCCAAAATGTTCTCTCTTCATTTCCATTCATTTTGGAATGCAAAAGCCTCCACGTGTCACAGGACCCATCTCCATCATTTTCACCCAGAAGGCAATGAGGGGCTGATACAATAGAAGACAGACAGACTGTAGAATTAATGAGTAGACCTGCCAAGGAGGCAGGAGGACAGACCTTGTTGTTTTGAGTTTTCTAATGAACATCTACAATCCAGATGCCTAGATTCAATTAAGTTATACACAGAAAAAAAAATTAAGGGGGAGGGAGGGAAATTTCTGTTATTAAAATTTTGTTTAAAGAGGTAATAAAAAAAATTCTTATTATCTTTCAGTCTCAGTCCTGTTCCAGCTTCACAAAGTATGTAACCCTATGAAAACACACATGGATAAGAACCTTCTTTTTTGATTCTTCTTGACACATCTCCAGACTTTGGTGTGTGACACAATAAGGCACAGCAGAAATTTGGTGGGCAGAAAGTCCAGGGGAACTGGTATTAGCACTAGAGCCATCCCCTGCTTCCCTAGTGGGATCCCCACTGGCCTCAGGTCTGAATTAGGATGTGGCCACTGGACTGAAAGAAGAGCTGAACAAGAAAGCACAGGGAATTTTGGGGTCACATGGCAGGCTGGCTCCATGTGTCATCCCTGTTCTCTACTGAAATGTCATTAAAATAAAAAATGGAACAAAATAGGCATCAGCCTATAGGGACAAAGAAAACATGAGCATATACATCAGCAGATGTGAAAGTTTAACCAATTTGTTAGAAACTGGAAAGAGAATGGAAGGCTGGTAACCAATTCAGCACAGTAGAAGAATCTGCTTTGCAACTAGAACCCCATACTACCACTCCACTGCAGGAGATACAGACTTCGCTTTTGAATAAATTCACCTGGAGAGGCTCCAGATACTGGGCATGGTGGAAGGTGAATGATACCACCCTAACAGCAGGAAGATAATGAAAAGTCTATAGAGTGAGTAACATTCCCCCAGGCTCTTTTCCTTCCTCTGATCCCCAAATGCTGGTGGCCACAAATGTGTTCTCAATGCTGGAGTGTTGTTTTTGTTGTTGTCATTGTTGTTGTTGGGTTAGTTGGGTTTTTTTTTTTTTCAGATTTGATGGAAAAATATTAGTGCTAGAGTGAGCTAAGCCAATAAAGAAATGAGGCAAAGTATTGATTCAAGGAAAGGCAAAAACTCTGCAAGAGAGAAAAAAAACATAATCAAAGTATACAGTAGGCTCAGCAGTAACAATATTTACAAAGTTCATGATCATGAACAATGTTAAAAATGGTGATTATTACCATTTTGGGGAGTAAGGGAGAGTGAGATATGAAAGATGGTGTAAGGGAACTAAGTCTTCATCTACATAAAAAGGACGGAAATGAATAGGTCTAAAAGTAGTAGATGAAGAAATAACAACATAAGCATATTTAGAAATGTGGAAACAAAAACAAAGACAAGAAAGAATCAAATGTGGTTAATTGTTCAGCAATAGGGAATATGGAAGGTGGGCAGATAGAAGTTAAATGTGGGGTAAAGATAGTTCTGTCATGACTCTGGGATTTAATTATAAGTCTTTTAGTAGTATTCATAAACTATTTAAAACAAATATGCAAAAAAGTGAAAATGTACTTAAAAATAAGAAATAATATTCCACCAGAGGAGTAGGTTCTTTCCTTTCTCCTTTCACTTGGATTTATCTATGAACCTGAAGATGGCTTGGCTGTGGGAAATGACAAGGGCAGGAACATGGAAATACTACTCATCTCACTAGGGCCTCTCTTCATCTCTGCTCTCCACACATACCAGCCTTCTTTGATTCCCTCAACACTTGAGACCTCTTTCCATCACATAGCTCATAGTGCAGGGGGTTTGCATGGATTGTTCTGTCTCCTCAAATAGTCTCTCCTCTCCCTTGTTTCTTCCTCCTTCCCACTCCTCTTCTGCTCTCAGCTCAAAATATCTTCCTCATGGAACCCTCTGCCACCCGCCTTCAGTCAAAAGCCATTACCAACTCTCTTACCTTGCTAAACACCAGTTAGTTCCCTAGGGTTTTCTGCCCAGCTGATTTCTACTGTGCATTATTATATCACATACCAAAGTCTGGAGATGTGTCAAGAAGGATCACATAGAAGTTTCTTATTATTGAACTCTTCTGAAGCCAATTTCATGGTAGCTTTGATACTTCGATTCATGTCTTAAGCTATGGCAGCAATGTGTCTATATTTTTTCTCTCTCCTCATAATCCTAATGGCTCGCACAGTAGCTGCTCATAAAAAGTAATCAAAAAAGGTGCTGAATGCATGAACAAAAAGAAAACACAAAATAAGGAACAAATGAAGCTGACTGTTAATGGAGAAGCTTGATACTTCCAAACTTGTGTAATTTCAGAAAGAACTTTCCTAGGGAAGTTTATGCTTCTCCAGCCTTGAAGATCACATGCAAAAGTATTTAGAGTAAAAAGAGAAACAATTTCCTTGACTCTGTGGTTAAAAAATGTTCCCTTTTACACCACTGGTGGAAATATAAATTGGTGCAGCCACTATGAGAAACAATATGGAGGTGCCTCAAAATATTAAAAATAGAACTTCCATATGATCCACCAATCTTATTTCTGGGTATTTAACCAAAGGAAACAGAATCACTATCCTGAAGAGATATTGCAGCATCATGTTTATTATAGCATTATTCAGTGTAGCTGAGATATGGAAACAGCCTATGAGTCTGTTGGCAGATGAATGGATAAAGACAATGGGGTTCATGTGGAATATCTTCCAGACTTAAAAAAAAAAAAGGAAATCCTGCCATTTGAGACAACATGAATGTACCTGGAAGACATTATGCTAAGTGAAACATAAGCAAGATACAGAAAGACAAATACTGTATGATCTCACTTATATGTGAAATCTAAAAAAATTGAGCTCAAAGAAGCAGATTATAGGATAATGGTTACCAGGTAAGAAGAAATGGAAAAATGTTAGTCAATGGGACATACTTTCTGTTATGAGATGAATCAGTCCTGGAAACCTAATGTACAGCATGGTTACTGTGATGATGTCAAATTGACTGGCCTGAGGGATGCCCAGATAATTGGTAAAACATTATTTCTGAGGGTGCCTGCCTGGGCATTTCTGAAGAGATTAACATTTTATTCAAATAGACTAAGAGATTCATCCTCACCAATGTGGGTGGGCATCATTCAGTTCAAATAATGCAAAGGAAGGGTGAATTTACTCTCTCCTCTTGAGCTAAGATGTTCATCTTCTCTGGCTCTTGGACATCAGAGCACCTACTTGTTGAACCTTAGGACTCTGGGACTTCCTTTAGTGGTCCCCTGGTTCTCAGGCTTTGACCTGGGACTAGGAGTTACACCACAGGCTACCCTGAGTCTAAAGGGTGTCAGGCCTTCAGACTCAGATGTAATCTTACCCCCTGCCCTACCGGTTCTCCAGCTTGCAGATGGTATATTGTGGAAATCTCAGCCTCCATAACTGTGTGAGCCAAGTCTTGTAATAAATCTCCTTTTATATATGTCTATGTATGTATCCTATTCTGTTTCTCTGGAGAACCCTGACATATAGATACTAGAGTTAATAATAATATATTATGCACTTAAAATTAGCTAAGAGTACATCTGAAGTATTCTCACCATACACACACACATAAATACACAAAAAGATAACTATGTGAGGTGACTAATGTGTTAATTAGCTTGATAGTGATAATCTTTCACAATGTGTACATATACCAAAATATCAGGTTTTATACTTTAAATACATATAATTTTTATTTGTCAATCAAATCATATGCCAATAAAGCTGGGGTGGGGGAAAAGAAATGCCCATTATATACTCTGTATCCTTCCTCAATGGCAAATCATCAACAGTGCTCATATCTCAAGAAACAAAAAATAAGCAGTAATAAATACTTAATAATTCCTTGACTGGTAGTAGTTTAGAAACTGTTATTCAAATAGTATTTTAAATTCTTAAATATACATCCAGAAAAAAACTCATTTTGCTTATTTTAAAGGTAAACTCCTGTGATTATACCTAACGATAAATCTCAACATATTAATTAGCATAAATCACTGACTTGGGGAGATATAAATTCTTTAGGGCCTCATGGTATTCAGAGTCACATTTTACTCAGAGTTCCGGTTTCAGTGAACACTAGTTTTCCAATAATTCACCTGAGTACAACTGACTTCTTTCTCCCCCAGAGACTTTCACTATTCTGCTCAAAGCATAAAATTCAAGACCTTGATCTTTTAACCACACCACTGTTTTCAGCTAAGACCATAACTTGGTATGAAGCCTTTAATTATGTGAACAAAGCTGGCTGTGGGCCAAAGTTTTTTGAAGTCCAGAGATGGCTCCAGAAAACCTACCTGTCTGGGAGCAGATGGTCCATCAAATTTATCAGAGCCATAAGGTCTCATTCAAAATTTCTTTTGTATTGCCAGGTCATACATGGAAGAAACTGTGAGGAAACCTCTCGCCTTATAAACAATAAATGTATCTATTTCTGTCAAGACAATATACTCAAGTCTACTCTTGAGATGAAATCTGGAAGCAAAGTGTTGTTAGGCATCTCCTGAATTTAAAGCTTACTCATTTAAATATCTGATAAATTTAGAATGCTGATAAAAGACAGCACTTGTCTTCTAGGAAACATTTGGATTCCAATACTGTATTTAACCATCTTTACCCAATAACATTTTGCTATTTAAATTTCTTCAAGTATCATTTTTTAAAAAATACATTCTTCTAACACCAAACCAAGTTGTATTTCTACTTGGGGGATTGTTTTCCCTTTCAATGGATGACAGATATCGATGGTCCACGTTTATTTTTCACATCCGTTCTGCATTTGGGAATTTGCTATTGTATTTGGAAGCATGAACATTTTGTTTGGATTGTTTATATCGGTTGCCTACCAGCCTATAACACAAATTCAGCTGAGACCTACTACATAGCTGCTGTGAACGCAACAAAAGGCTGCAGGAAAGGTACCAGGAGGCCTGGCTACTGCCTACCCCTTTATGGTTACACAGAATTCTCTGACCAGGACAGATTAGGCCACTATTTCATTGCAATTTTTCTTCATAAAATGTCCCATCATCTTCCTCAGTTTTAAATTACCTCTGTCTACCACCAATCAACGTTTTATTAGAGGAGAAAATGGGAAGAGCCTCTCTCATTAAGGTAATTTATTTTTTGAAGTCCAAAAGTTTCGATGTGTTTTGAGGAAGTTTGAAATAATTTGGAATGGTGAGAATATGGGTTTTGAAGCTAGATACATCTGGATTTCAAACCTGGCTCTGAGTTTGAACAAACTGCCTAACCCTTCTGAGCAATGAGGATAATATTATCTACTTTATGAGTTTGAGGTGGTAAATTCAATAAGATATTTCCTATTTTCACCTGAATATAAAACATAAATGAACATAAGATACATTTCAATTTTACCAGAAAAACATTTTAGGAAAAAGAAAAATAGTTTTATATTACATGTATTTAAATTTATTTTAATGCAGTTTTTGAAAGAGGAGCATGACTTGTTAGACTTACTATGTTTGGATCCCATACTGAAATCCAGTTGGAAATCAGGTCATTCTTTTTTCTGATCTCTATGTTTTATCATCTTACAGATGTCGCATGTGCCACAACTGCAAATGTTCTATCCATTGTTGCTTTTCCCTGTCTTCCTTAGTAATAGTAACCTGGCTTTTAGCTAAGTATACTTCTACTACGCAGATTAAAGATTCACCCCCTAATTGTTTGTTTGTTTGTTTGTTTTTTGTCAGACATAAAAATGTCAGTATGTATAACAGCTAATAGAAAGGCCCTTAAAAGGTATCTGGTTTGTGTCCTTTATGGCTTTTGTCTTTCTCCCTTATCCTTCTTAGTGGACAAAGTACAGCTACATTGGCTGGAGTTCAGGAAGTCTTCCTAAGCCAGGGGACATCAGACCAAGGACAGTGGATCAATGAGAGCAATCAAGTGGAATCCCTGATAATTATGGAACTACTGTACCAGGGTCTATCCCAGGGCTCCTTCTGCAGAGGGAAAAACTAAACAACTATTCTGAATGAGACATCATTATTTGTGATTTGCTGTCACATGTAACCAAGCCAAATCCTACTTGATACAGCTTTTCCTATTCCTTTCTGGGGGCAGTGTTTGCTGTATCTAGCAGCTTTCAACATATTTCTTCTTTCTCATTTTCTTTTTTTTAATATATATATCAAATTGGCAAAGTTTTTTCCCCCTTTTTTTAAATTAAGTTTATTGGGGTAACATTGGTTAATACAATTATGTAATTTTCAGGTGTACATTATAATTTGACATCTGTATATTCTATTGTGTGTTCACCACCCAAAGTCAAGTTTCTCTCAGCTACCATATATTTGATCCCCTTTACCCACTTCACCCTCCCCCTATCCCCTATATTTGACCCCTTTACCCTGTCAATCTCCCCCTTCCTCCCATCCTCTACCCCCTGGTAACCACTAGTCTATATTCATGTCTATGAGTCTCTGTTTGTTTGCCCTGTTCATTTGTTGCTTTTAGGTTTGTATCCCACATATAAGTGATAGCATGTGATTTTCAACTTTTCTATCTGGCTTATTTTGCTTAGCATGATTATCCCGAGGTCCATCCATGTTGTCACAAATGGTATTATTTCATCAATTCTTATGGCTGAGTAATATTCCATTGTATATATGTACCACTGCTTCTTTAGCCAGTCATCTATCATAGGACACTTTGGTTGTTCCATGTCCTGGCTACCATGAATAATGCTGTTATGACCATCCGTGTGCAAATATATTTTTGGACATGAGTTTTCAAGTCTTTGTGGTAAATATCCAGTAGAGAGATTGCTGGATTATATGGTAGATCAATTCTTAGTTTTTTGAGGAACCTCCATACTGTTTTCCATAGTGGCTGTAGCAATTTGCAGTCCCACCAGCAGTGTATGAGAGTTCCTTTTTCTCTGCATCCTCTTCAACACATGTTATGACTTGTCCTGTTGATTATAGCTATTCTAACAGGTGTGAAATGGTATCTCATTGTGGTTTTGGTTTGCATTTCTCTAAGAGCTAGCAATGTTGAGCATCTTTTCAAAAATTTTTGGTTATTTGTATATCTTCTAGAGAGAAGTGTCTGCTCAGATCCTCTGCCCACATTTTGATTGGATTCTTTGTTTTTTTGTCGTTATTGAGTTGTATGAGTTCTGTGTATATTTTGGATATTAGGCATTGCTTACAAATATATTTTTCTATTCAGGTGGTTGTCTCTTTACCTTGTTGACGGTTTCTTTTGCTGAGCAGAAGCTTTTTAGTTTGATGCAGTCCCATTCATTTATTTTACTTCCATTGCCTTTGAGGTCAAATTCATAAAATCCTCTTTAAGTCCAAGGTCCTCAAGTTTAGTTCCTATGTTTTCTTCTATGCATTTTATTGTTTCAGGTCTTATATTCAGGTCCTTACTTCATTTTGAGTTAATTTTGGTGTGTGGTGATAGACTACAGTCTAATTTCATTCTTTTGCAGGTGGCTTTCCAATTTTCCCAGAACCATTTATTTAAGAGGCTTATCTTTCTCCACTGTATGGTTTTGGCTTTTTTTGTGGAAAATTATTTGCTCATATAAATATGGGTTTACTTCTGGACTTCGATTTTGTTCCACTGGTCCATGTATCTGTTTTTCTGCCAAAACCATGCCAGTTTGATTATTGTCGCTTTGTAGCATAATTTGAAGACTGGCAGAGTGATGCCTCCAGCCTCGTTCTTTTTGCTCTGGATGGCTTTGGCAATTTGGGGTCTTTTGTGCTTCCATACAAATCTGATGATTTTTTTTGTTCTATTTCTCTAAAAAATGCTGATAGAATTTTGATGGGGATTGCATTAAGCCTGTCTAATGCTTAAGTAATATGGTCATTTTAACTATGTTATTCTTTCAATCCAAGAACATGAAATAGCTTTCCATTTCTTTGTATCCTCTTCGATTTCTTTTAATAGGGTGTTGTAGCTTTCACTATATAGGTCCTTCACATGTTTTATTAAATTTATCCCTAGGTATTTTATTCTTTTTTGTTGCAGTTGCAAAATAAATTATTTTTTTACTTCTTTTTCTAACACTTTATTATTAGCGTATAGGAATGTTATAGATTTTTGAACATTGATTTTGTATCTAGAAAATGTACTATGTTTGCTTATTGTTTCTAGCAGTGTTCTTGTGGTCTTTAGAGTTTTCTATATAGAGAATCATGTCATCTGCAAATAGTGACAGTTTGACATCTTTGTTTCCTATTTGGATGCCTTTTATATCTTTCTCTTGCTTGATTGCACTCACTAGGACCTCCAATGTTATATTGAGTAACAACAGCAATAGTAGATAGCCTTGTCTTGTTCCTGATCTTAGAGGGAAGGTTTTTAGTTTTTTATCATTAAGTATAATGTTGGCTGAAGGTTTGTCATATATGGCATTTATTATGTGGGGAACTTTCCCACTATACTGATTTTGTTAAGTGTTTTGATCATAAATGAATGCTGTATCTTGTCGAAGGCTTTTCTGCATCTATTAATATGATATAATTCTTCTTTTTTAATTTGTTTATCTGATGAATTACATTAATCAATTTGCATATGTTGAATCATCTCTGTGCCCCTGCGATGAAGTCTAGTTGATTGTGGTGTATAATCTTTTTAACATGTCGCTGTATCTTATTTAGGATTTTTGTATGTGTTCATAAGAGATATTGGTCTGTATTTTTCTTTTTTAGTGTTATCTTTACCAGGTTTTGGTATCAGAGTAATATTGGCCTCATAAAATGAGTTAGGAAGTCTTGCCTTCTCTTCTAATTTTTCAATGATTATGAGAAGAACAGTTATCAACTCTTCTTGAAAGAATTCGCTGGTGAAGCCATCTGATCCTCGACTTTTACTTTTTGGTAGGTGTTTTATAATTGTTTCAGTTTCCATACTGATGATCAGTCTATTTAGATTTTCCAGTTCTTGATTCAGTCTAGGAAGGTTGTATTTTTCTAAGTATTGTTCCATTTTTTCTAGGTTATTAAATTTTGTGTTATATACTTTTTTCAGAGTATTCTTGTATGATCCTTTGTATTTCTGTGATGTCAGTTATAATTTATTTGTGTCCTTTCTCTCTTTTTTTTAGTGAGTCTAGCCAGGGGATTGTCAACTTTATAATCCTTTTCAAAGAACCAGCTCTTTGTTGCATTTTTTTTAATTATTTTTTGTTTGTTTGTTTTCAATTTTATTTATTTATGCTCTAATTTTGATGATTTCTTTCCTTCTGCTGACTTTAGACTTCATTTGTTCTTCCTTTTCTAGTTGTTTAAGATGAAGCATTTGGTTATTCAGGCTAGTTCTTTGTTGTTGTTTTTTTAAATATACCTATAATGATATGAACTTTCCTCTTATTACACTTTTGCTGTATCCAAGGTTTTAATATGTTGTACTATCATTATCATTTGTTTTTATGTATCTCTTGACCTCTCTTTTTATTTCTTCTCTGATCCAGTCATTTTTTAGTAGTATGTTGCTTAATCTCCAAGTGTTATGGTTCTTCCTGCTTTCTCTTTACAGTTGATTTCCTACTTCAAAGCATTATGATCAGAAAATATGGTTGATATGATTTCAATCCTCTTGTATTTGTTGAGGCTATCTCTGTGTCACAGTATGTGGTCAAATCTTGAAAATATTTTATGCGCACTAGAGAAGAATGCATAAGCAACTGTTTTGGGATGGAAATCTCTGTAAATGTCAATTATGTCCAGTTGGTCTAATGTGTCATTTAAAAATGTTATTTCCTTATCGATTTTCTGTTTAGATGATCTGTCCATATCCGAGAGTGGAGTATGCAGATCCTTTACTACCACAGTGTTTTGGTCTGTTTCTCCCTTTAGTTCTGTTAGAAATTGATTTACATATTTCAGGGCTCCCTGATTGGGAGCATGGATATTAATAAGTGTTATGTTTTCTTGGTGCATAATTTCCTTTATCATTATGAAGTGTCCCTTGTATCTTTCTTTATCTTTTTTTATTTGAAGTCTAATTTGTCTGATATTAGTACTGCTACTTCTGCTTTTCTTTGAATGCCATTTGCCTGCAATATCATTTCCCACCCTTTCACTTTGCGTCCTATTTGTCTTAGAAGCGGAGATGTGTCTCCTGGAGGCAGCATATAGTTGGGTTTTGTTTTTGGATCCATTCTGCAACTCTGTGCCTTTTTATTGGTGAGTTCAGTCCATATACATTTAGGGTGATTATTTAAATATGAGGTCTTCTTATAGCTATTTTATCCTTTGCTTTCTGGTAGCTTGGTGTTTCCATTGCTTCCTTGTTCTTGTGTTTCTGATTTCTTTATTTTGGTTGGCTTTTGTGGTGTTCCCTTTGCTTCTTCTTGTTTTATGTTATACACTTAAGTTCTGAATCTTTGGCATGTGGTTACCATTACAAATATGTAAGGGATAGTTATATATATATATATATATATATATATATATATATATATATATATATATATATATATACAGTCATCCACTTTCTTCTGTGCATGCCTTATCTCCATGCCCCTTTGAGAATTTAGATCTTTGAATCCTCCCCTTTTCAGTCATTGTTATCTCAATTAGTCCCTATGTATGCTGAACGTTTATTACTGTCTTGTTATAACAATCCTCCTCTTGTTATTTAAGCATATAATGCCCTGTTCTTAGTAAGGGTTTTGCTTTTCCGCTTTTATTTGCCTGATAGTCACTTTACTCATAATTATGTATTTTCTATTTTTGTCATTTTGTTTTAGGTGAGCTGATCCCTTTCAGTATTTTCTGTAGTACAGGCCTCATAGTGGAGAATTCCCTCAATTTTTATATGTCTGGAAAGGTCTTAGTTTCTCCTTCATATCAAAAGAAGAGCTTAGCTGGTTATATTATGCTAGGTTGGTAGTTCCTTTCACTTAGTAATTTAAATATTTGATTCCACTTTTTTCTGGCTTTTAAGGTCTGTACTGAGAAGTTCAATGATAATCTAATGGTTTTTCTTTTATAAGTTACTGTTTTGTTCTCCCTGGCTGCCCTGAGAATTCTGTCTTTGTCATTGATTTTTGATCATTTTAATACAATATGTCTTGGTGAAAGCCTTTTGGGGTTGAGATAATTGTGTGTTCTGTTGACTTTTTTAATTCTAAGTTCCAGCTCATTCCTTAGATTTGGGAAATTGTTGTCAACTATTTGTGTGAAAATTCTTTCTAGACTGTGCTCTTTTTCCTCACCTTCGATAATGCCCATTATTCCTGTTTCCTCTCCTGATGGTATCAGCTAGTTTTGTATTTCTCTTTCATTACTTTTAATTCTTCAGTTTCTTTCTTCCTCCTTCTGATTTATTTATAGATTTTGGTCTTTCATATCACAGATCCTTTCCTCCATTTGGTTGACTCTATTTCCCAAGCTTGCTATTTCATTTTTTAACTCTTACAGTTGTTCTTTATCTCCAGAAGTTCTATTTGGTTCTTTTTAAGGGTTTCAATCTCTTTGCTCTGCTCATATAGTTGTTTTTTCAATTCCTGAAATTGTTGATATGTTGTTTTGGAACTCACTGAAGTTTTTCAGAAGTACCCTCCTGAATTCTCTGTCACTTAAAGTTGCATATGTCTATGTCTATAAGCTTATTTTCTGGAGATTTTTTTTTTCTTTCTGAGATGTCTTATCACCTTGGTTGTTCATGATGTTTAATGGACTATTTCTTCACCTGGGTATTAATAGAAATGTATTTTGATTTTTTTCTAAAAAGAAGATATATTATATAAAGGTCTCTCTTTAGCCTGCTGCAAAGAAGGTGCTTGTCTTTTGGTTTTCAGTAGGTGACATCTAAACCTCTAGGATCCCTGCTTTATATAAAGCCTTACTAATGTCTTTTTTATTTTCTTGTAGATATTTGATCATGCTTGCTACCCTCAGTCTCAGTCCTTGTCAGTGTTAGCAACAGTTTCGGTAGCATTTGCAAAGATTCCCCTGGGGCTCTGCGGTATTTGGTCTCAAAGGGTATGGGCTCTGGGTTAGAAATTGGGGGCTATAGTTCAGCCTCGGTTTTGCACCCACAGCTGGTAAAAATCAAATGTTGTTCCTCTTTCATCCCACTTCTCTGCTTTCTGCCCTGATGATGGGTCCTGCCACCAGCTGGGTGGAACTCACAACTCTTTCAGGCAAAGCTGTTCAGGGAACTTGTTGCACCTTCTCCTCTCTCTCTCCTTCTATAGAGAGCTCTGGTGGCTGCAAGAGACTGCTTCTTTATTTCTCCCAGTCCTCTGCCCAATACTGGGGGTTCTAACCTGTGGTAGCTTTTATACACAGATCCCATGCTCAGACATGCTGGTGTGCAGTTTGGGTGTTTTTGTTGAGTGTTAAATGTTTAACTTATTGTTGTTTCAAGAAGAGAAATCTGGGGATGTCTTTGCCATGTTTCTCCCAAAAAAAAGGATCTTTTCCATTTTCTTGATTGATGGCAACATCAAAACACTACTCTGCGGCCCACTTGTATGTTTCTCTATAAAGTCTATAATATTGAAGTCTGAACTTTAGCAGCACCTCAGTTGCTTTTGAATCTTAAGTTATAGTAATAAACTGATTCTAAAATATTACAAGAATAACAGAAACTCCACCTCTTTTTCATAAAATTTCTCACGTTATTTTTCCAGCAGAATTCAGCAGCCCTCTGAAATATGAGTCATTAGACAGGAGAATTTCAATACTTTCATTGGAAAAGGTATTGGAGGAAATCTATCTTTTAAGCCAAAAAAAAAAAAAAACTATAAGTAAAGGGCCATTACAGAGCCTCGCCTAGAGCCAATTCTTAATGAAAAATAGAAGTGCATGGTGATGACAGTAACCAACAAGGATCCTAGAAACACTTCTCACCACAAAGTGAGCTTGAACTCAGCCTAGAGTCCTGGATACTCTGTCATCATTCTCATATGAGAAAAGTAGTTTCACAAGTTTATGACCACAAAATAACCATTTACTCCAGAGGTATTCAGTTGTAGCATGAAGAATTTCATCTTTATTATTGCTCTTATTATTATAATCATTTCTTAAAAGCCTCAAGATCTCACAGAGGTGCTAATTATAGCCCTTTTCATGGGCTGCTGTACACATGCAAACATTTGAGCTCCTACCAACACAAGTAGTCTATCCAGTTTGTTCTCACAACCAAAGTGCTGGTCCTTATTGTCCTGACTGAATGATTTCCCACTGGAGCAACAAATACAAAAGTATCATCTAAAGATCCTCATGCTATCAGCTGGTATGCATTGCATGGACCTGATGCAAAGATCTCATCTCAGATCTGTCTCTACTCCAGATGCCCAAACACATGAACATCTATCAAGTCATCCAGTTTTGTGAAATCAGCATGCTTTTCAATTATGAGAACACATCACATGAAATGTGAGAGGAACCCACTTCTCTGTGCATTTGTATCATGTATCCATCCCTAGGAACCTTCTCTCAGCTGCAAGAGAGAGAGAGAGAGAGAGAGAGAGAGAGAAGCAAGCCTAGGATCTTGGCTCAATCTTTTACTTAGCTAGGTAATTTTTCTCAGTCACAGTTTTCTGTTATGAGAAAGAATAATCTGAGAGATAAGATCTTATAAGGATCAAAAGAAATAATACATGGGAAAGTGCCAGAAGCACTCTGAATACTCATCCATACAACAGTTGAGGGCAGAAGTGGAGGTGACAGTAGTATTTTCTGAGAAGCTGCAGCATATTCTATGCAGTTCTTCATAGTCATTATGCTCTGACCAAAGAAGAGAGAAATCTAAGCTCTGATACCAGTTTTTCAATAAAGATTTATTCGTTTTGCCACAGTGCCTTCTACATTACTGGTCATAGTTGTTGTATAATGTTTGTCTTCTTGCCAATTATGTAGGAAGACTAGGAATTAATGAATGAATGATGTCATGTGAAAATCTTGCTCATATGACTTTGGATTTCATAGCAATACAAAAAAAATCTCTATCATTTTTTTATGTCAAATTGAAAAGCGATTTTACCTGCAACAAAACTAAGATTTTGATAGTCAGCAGAATGAATAAGAATACAAACATGATGTTGTTGATCCACAATCAGAAAGACATGAGTCTTCACATTATTCTTTCTTGAAGTATAAAGGCAACCACAAAATCTTTGATGCTCATTCCATGGAGAAGTAGGTCTATGCCTCCTCTCTTTGAAGGTGGGCAGTCTCTGTGATAGCTGCTTTTGATACTCATTTTGAGAGCACTGAGCTGCCACATAAGAAGTCCAGTGACTAGTTCCCATGCTAGAGCTGCCACAGCAGATTTTCTTTTTAATAGTCTCTGTCCAGTCCAGTCTTCCAACCATCCCTGCTGTATAGATTTCTTACGGCTGCAGTATCAAAATTGATAGTGATAACACACATATACGTTCGTATAGTTCTGGAGATCAGAAGTCCAAAATCAGTTTCATGACGCCAAAATCATGGTGTCAGCAGGGCCTTGGTCCTTGTAAAAGCTCTAGAGGAAAATCTCTTTCTGTGCCTTTTCCAGTTTATAGAGCCATATTCAATGCTTTCCTTGATTCATGGTCTCCTTCTTCCAGTTTCAAAGCCAGCAATGCATGTTCTTGCTTCAATTGTCACATAGCCTTCTTCTTCTATAATTAATTCTCCCTTCCTCTTATAAGGACACTTCTGATTACATTTAGGGGCCACCTGGATAATCCAAGATAATCTTCTCATTTCAAGATTCTTAATTTAATCACATTTGCATGTTCCTTTTGCTATATAAGGTGATAGTCACCTTAGGGATTAGGACCTAGATATCTTTAAGGGCCATTATTCAACCCATTGCACCCACCAATTCACCATACCTGTGAATGAAGCTGTCTTGGATCCTCCAGATCAACCCACCTGGTAACTGAATACATGCCCAGGTAATCAACCATATTTGATGCCACGTGAGACAGAAGAATCATCCAATTAAATCTTGTTGGAATATCTAACCAACTAAATCATGAGGTACAATAAAATGGTTGTTGTTTTAAGCAACTAAAATTTTAGGGTAATTTGTTACATGGCAACAGGTAAACCAGAACAAGTAGTCATGAATATGGGTTGATCAATCCTACTCCACACACACACAGGTTTGTCTCATGCAGAATCTCCTATCTTTGAGATAGCTTCTGGCATCAAGAATAAAATCTTTGTAAAAATTACTTCAGTTTTTTTCATCATCACTGTTTGAGATAAGAGAAATAAAGGGCATGGTGCTCCTGTTCTGTTAAACGAATTGGTGCTGAGCAGGTGAACTGCGACATCTTGAGCATCTCCCTCCATTTCTTCTTCAGATTCTTTCAGCCTTTTTTCTCCTTTTTCTTCAAAGCCTAAAGTAGAGACACGCTTTGAGAGTAAAGCAAAGAATCATGGGTCTGAAAAGAAGCATTTTAATTCCCTTTTTTCTCACTTTTATCTCTGCCTTCATGAGCGGTAACAGCTTTACCACATACCTGTTTGAAAGCCGCCATCACAAAGCTGTTCTTCACTACAAGCTCTATGGGGCCCCCTTCTTCTGACCTGTAGAAGCCTGTTAGGGTATTTTTTATATTCTAGGAGAGGAGTTGTCCTAAAAGCCTTTACCCTTACTCTGTCTCAGTAGAAACAAGGCATGCATTCTCATTTTTTTTTTTGAATACTGAAATCCTTGATACTGGCTCTTAAACACACTGTGTTAATAAATACTCCTCAGCAGTTCAAAGCATTGAAGAGTCTGTTTAAAATTACAAAAATCTTTACAGATGAATTACTGAGTTTGTTTGCTTCAGCGTAACTCAGGACATTTTGTTCCTTATAAGTACTTCATTTCTTCAGGGGCACAGATTATTTGTTTGTTGGTTGGTTGGTTGGTTTAGAGAGATCCATGTCCCTGGGGATTGTGTGGGGAGAGAACATCAAAACAAAAATAGGATATCACTGCCTAACCCAAGCTACCCTGGAAGTCCTCATGTCTACAGATCTTTGTCCTGAAGCTCAAAGCTGATCACCTTTTCTGACTTCATATGTGTAGCTAACAAAACTTAAGGTAATTTTCTACCAGAGTATTTGTACTTTATTAGGTAATTTCTGAAAACTCCAAAGAAAGTAAATATAATTTACTAGTGAATATAGTGAAGAGATTAAGGTATTTTGAGGATAAGCATAAAAAAATGCCCTTCACTAAGTGAGTGAATGAATAAATAAATAAATGGATACTCTCATACTCAGCAGGCCAGCCTTATAGATTATCTTACCATATGCCTATGGTCTCAAATCTACCTACTGACTTTTAAAGTGAAAGATTGGAATCGGACCCCCAAAATAATTTTGATTAGTGACTTTTAGTCATCTTTTCTTTTTCCTTCTCAAGAAATGTTTGTTGAAGTCATAAAGATATTGAGAGTGAGGGATGATTCTCCTTTTACCCATGTCAAGCACTACATAATTCCTTTTAATGCAAATATTTTGGGCAGACAATGTGTGGCAATTACAGTGCTAGATCTGGGGGAGCTGGTGTGAATGAGGTTGGGATGACCAACCATCCTGGTTTTGCTGGGGTTAAGGGGTTCCAAGTACATGGCACTTGGAGCTCTAAAACCAGATAAGTCCCAGAGAAACATGGACAAGTAGGTCACCCTTTGCCATTCTAGAGTCCCTGGTAGAAAATGGAAAAGTGACAGTAAACTTAGAATTACAACTGTGAGACACATTGTTAAGGAGAGGAGAAAAGTGCTCTAGCTTGATGATTAGGAAAGTTTTACCCCAAAAGACACTTAAGTTGATATTTTAAAAATCAGTAGAAATTTGCTAATAAAGCAAGAGAAGAACATTCTAAGCAACCCCAAGAGCACATGTGAAGGCCTTGATGCTAGAGAAAGCATGGTGTATGCAAGGCAATAGAACACATCCTTTATTGCAAAAATCTAGAGAATGAGAGAGAGGTTGCCTTATGGAGAAGACACTCCAAGGCCAGATTGTGAAAAGCCTTGTATAGTATACTATGGATTCTAGATTGTACCCTAATGGCTATGGGAAGTCATTAAAAGGCTTCAAGAAAAACTATAAATAAAGTTTCCATAGCATCAGGTTTTGCAAAAAGACCTCTGCTGCCAAATATTCATTATGAGGGTGCCAATTATACTCAGTACTGGATTTAACCAAAACCCTTTTCAGGTACAGTGAAAAAAGCTGCCTTTGGCATTAACAAAGTTATATATGCACAGAAAGGAGCCAGTGTTAAATAGCCTGTGATGAATAAATGAGACCTGCCCATGCAGACTTTTATAGCTACTTGAAAACACCCTGGAATCTATCCAGCTCAAGCCCAGCCACGTAAGAATGCCCAAAACCTTGCCCTGGAGCAGCTTATTGTAATAGGCTCTCCCAGCCACATTACTCTGCCCTTTAAAATTCTTTATGGTAAATGAGTTTCTTATGACCTCATCTTCTTCAAGGGTGTTAATGTAATATAAACTTGGCTTTTCCCAGGTCACCATTCCTCAAAGGGTGGTCCTAGGTTCACAGCATTGGCACTACCCAGGAGCTTGTCAGAAAAACAAGCCCTGGGGCTCCTCCCAGACCTACAGGGTCAGACTCCCTGGGGTAGGGTCCCACGGGCCTGTGTTTTAACAAGACCTCCAGGTGATTCTGACACGTTTGAGAAACATTATCCCATGCAAAATACTTGTTCTACAGCTGGGCTCAATGAGAGACACTGCTCTCTCCTCAGCACACAGGCCATTAAAAGAGGAGCTACTCTAAATCTAGAATCCTTTCTAATTCCTATTTCTGAAACTTTTCTTCACCTTTGTGGTAACCTCCAGCACACTGGCCTTACTCACTTTTCCAGATCTGTTGTTCTCCTAAAGGTTACCTGCCTTCTTATTTTGCTAAGATCCTTCATTTTAACCTCTTCCTACTGACAGCCAAAAATTTCTCTATTCTTTGACTCTTCACTCAGCCTTTCTCCTTTCCAATTTCAAGTTGATGCAATTTCATTTTTCTCTGCTTTGTTTCCAGATTGCTGAGCTTTATTGCAAGAAGTCATACAACCAAAAGTGGGTCCTTTAAGCCCAAAACATCCCTGTCTCTCCCTTTCTTTCTTTCCTTTCTTCTCTTTCCTTCTCTCCTTCCCTTCTTCCTCCCTCTTTTCATCCTTTTCTTTCTTTTCCATCTTGGTTAGCCCCCCATTGAATTCTTCTCACAACTCTTTCATTCTCAAGCACCCAAACGATTTCTCAAAAGTCTAGATGAATCCTTCTCATAACCAAGAGTTCTCTAGCAGCTCACTTCTCACAGGGAGGTCCACTGACTGTCTGCTTCAGAATCACCAGAGAAGTTTGCTAATATGTATTCCTTTTACAAAATAATGGAATTCTAATTCCTCTTTGAAATACTTATATATTTGAATACAATTATCACATCTTTTCCAAGGCATTTTTTACCAAGTCAATTATTTCAGTCATTTTTCTCACATACTAGTTATCTCACACCTTATATAACCTTGTCATGCTCCTCAATAGTTTCTGTTTTTTCATTCCCCCTTTTCAAATGTGCTGGGAAAAATCATTGCAAGGTTAATATTTCAATTTTCTTTTTGGCTTTCCATGCATAAAGTGTTACCCTGGGGAAAGGACCTTATTTTTATAGATTCTATTATGTTTTGGAAAAGTACCAATTTCTTGATTAGATAGAGTTACCAAATATAACCAATTACCCATTGTTGCTTGCTTGGGGAACTTTAGAAAAATATATATATTCAGGAGCGTCATCCCACTGACTCAGAATGTTCAGGGTGCAGAAACCAGGAAGCTAGAACTTTTTAAAACTCTTCAGGCAATTCTGTTATCAGCTAGCTTTGATTACATCAGTGGCCTAGATTGTCTGAAAAACTTTTGGCAATGAACTCTGGAAAATGACTCTGCTTCAAATAATTATTTATTTGAGGATGACAAAGGGGAAAGGGTGCTAAATGAGAGTATGAACCTCACTTGACATAGAACCTGAAACTGAAAACAAAGTGTTGTTTGTTGTTTATTTATTCTTCCTAGAGTATAGAGTTTTTCAAGCCCTGTGGTATTTTTAATGTATGGTTTCAAATATAAATATAATTAGGTACACATGAATTTACTGATACATCTTATCTCACTTAAATGGCATCACAGAAAATTAACTAAAATAACTTTAGGGCTTTAACAACAACAAAAAAAAACTTTGGTTTGAAATTATTTTTAAAAATCTGTCTGTAGGACTTTCCATGGGAAATTATTTTTTAAAAACCAACCATAACATAGATCCTGCTCCTCCCAGCCAAGTGTGACTATAAATCCTGTAAACAGCAAAAGAGATGAACAAAGAACTCCAAAAAGAGATAAGAGAAAAGCCATCACCCAAAGCCTGGAGGAACAACATAAGGAAAGGGTGTCCTATGTCCACACCACCACGAATGAAAGGAGGCAACCCAGGCTAAGTGTTTCCCAGCCCCCACCTCATAAGAGAAGGAGTCCAAGTAGGCTCATTCCTTCCCTGGAATGAGGAGGAGGCCCCTCCAATAACTAGCAGGAGACAAAACAGCACTGTTTGAGAAGCAGCTAAGCTTCTGGCAGAAAACGTCGCCTTCTAGGCAGGGCTGGAGACTCCTCTCCTCTACTAATAAATACCAGAGCTGCTGGCAGCAACAGGGAAGCCCCCGCTCCTGACCCCTCAGACTCTCCTACTCCAGCAGGCTGGGCATTGGAAAGGGGGCGCAGCTGGGGAAACCTCTGTTAACCCCTGAACAGCACCATCAGGGACCAGTGAGAGATCCAATGGCACAAGACAAACCAAGCAGACAAAAAACACCTCAAAGTCTCAGAAAATTAAACAACCAAATTAGGCCAGGACCTGGGAACTCATCTACACAGGATGACTGACTACTAAAGTAACAGATTTGAAATGAAATCCAGAAGCCTTTAATATAATAGCTAAAATGCCCAGGGTACAGTAGAAAATTACCTATCATACAAAGGAAATCACAACATAAATGAGACAAGATAACCAGCCAACACCAACATTAGATGAATCCAATGTTGGAATAATCCAACAAGGATTTTAAATCAGCCATCATTTCTTAGGAAACATTTTATACTTCAGTTATCAAAGATTCTCTTAAAACTAATAAAAAATTAGAAAATCTCAATAAAAAATAGATGTTTCTTTTTAACCAAATGAAAATTATAGACCTAAAAAATAGAAAAACAAAATTAAAATCTTTTTATCTATGAAGAAATTCAAGAAAATGCTAAATTAATTTTTGGAAAGGTTAATAATTTTGTAGCTCCAGTTCTGGGCATAGTTGATAAGTAGCATAGTTGATAGGTAGTTCAAAAAGGCTTGTTGGATGGATAAAACACACAACACTATAACTTATCTCCAGAATTCTAGGCTCCAGAAATGTGTAACTTTCAACAAGTTGCACAAGTAATGATTAATTTTATGTTTCAACTTGACTGGCCATGAGTCCCCAGATTAAGCACTATTTTCTGGGTATGTCTGTGAGAGCATTCTCAAATGAAACTAGCATTTTAATCAGTGGTCTCAGTAAAGTAAATTGCCCTTCCCAATGTGGGTGAGCATCATCCAATTCTTTGAGGGCCTCAGTGGAATAAAAGGCAGAAGAAGGAGTTTATTCATTTCTTTTTTTTTTTTTTTTCTTGCATCACTACTTGAGTTAAGACTTCACCTGATCTTGGAACTGGGATTTACACTCTTGGCCCTTGATTCTCAGGTCTTTGGACTTGAACTGAACTACAGTCCCAACTTTTCTGGGACTCCAGCTTGCAGACTACAGATAGCGAGACTTCTCAGCCTCCATAATCACATGAGCCAATTCTTCATAATAAATAAATATATCTATGTCAATACAGGTATATATTCTATAGGTTTTGTTTCTTTGGAGAAGAATAATTTCTTAAAATACCAATAAACAAATTCATTCTACAAGTTTTTCAATGACTCTGAACCTCATCAATGGTCACTATGTTTATGGAAAACCTATTAAAACAGCAGAGGTACAAGCCTCTTACCTCCAGAGATCTGATTCATTGTGTCAACAATGGGCCCTGAATTTATATGCTTAACAAGCTCCCAGATGAGGCCTGTGGCTTAATTTAGAAGAACCAAACTTCAGAGACCACCACTCTTGGGTGTAAGTGCCTGCCCCATCATTGGGGCTTTCAATGAGGCTGCCCCTATAAGTCCAAAAAGCCTTAGTAACTCTCCCTGAGGCCACGAAATAAAAAATAGCAATCTCAAAATTTCTATAGTGTATACTTTTTTTGTTGTTTTACTAAGAGTTACTAACACCTATTCTCCTACCACCCCAAAGAGCTATATTGAAACTATGTTAGAGGATAGTTTTCTGTTATGTGGACTTCTCCAAATCATTTCTCTAAAAATAGGTGCTGATATAGCAGAAGCCTGATAATATGGTTCTATTATGTTTCAGTATTACCAGATAGTTGGAAAATTATATTTCAAAACACACAAAAGAAATTATTTGCTACAGCTCCCCAGTGATACCCCCCTCCAAATTTTATTGGAAGCCCCACATTTAAAAACTTAGAGCTAAATAATTTATGACTAATTGCTGACAAAATATTAATTTGACAAGAGTAGCTGTTCGTGTAAGTTACTTTGGGGATAATGAGTTATTGGGCTGGGCCTTGATTTTGTCCTAAACAATTGCTTGGCTTTTTGGCTTTGTATCCATCTATACCTCCTCAAAGCCACAACCTTAAAGAGTTCTTGATTAATATAACTCATTTTTATTTTCATTCATCAGTTTTAGTAAAGTTGGTAAGTAAAGAAGTTCTACAAACCATATTATAGACCCAAAACAGAGTCATTCAGATCCTTTTAAATTTCCATTTTTTACTTTACAAATTACCTGTTCTTTAAAAAAAAAAAAGTGAGGGAGGGTGGACTCCAGTGGATAAGCCCTTTTCCTGGACTACATAGTGTCTGATAGAGGGATGCTCCAAAATAGCATGTTCTCGAATTTGATCAGGCTTGTTTTGTCTGGAAAATGAATTATGTAAATCTTATCCACCAGAAACTGTTTCAAGTCAATTAATTGTTGTAATTACTTAAGATTTCTTTTTAATGAATATGGCTCTCTAGGGATTCAATGATATCCTGTCATCTGTAGGGCCTGATAAATGAAATGTGATTTGTGGCTCACTGCAAACTGAACCCTTGTACTTGAGCAATGTCTACATCCTGCATGCTTGTTAAATGGAAGAAATGCCCTTGATGGAGGCAGGGACATTCATTACAAAGAGTTCCCAGTTAGCTTGAAAGTGAGAAGCTGAACGACTGTACTCATCCTTCTCTCTTTTCTTCCTCTTCCTATCTCTTTGGAAGATAGTTAACCAAGCCCATTATAATCATTATCAGTCTCACAATTCTGTCTCTTGTCTTCCATCAGATTCAATAAATTGAGGTCTCAAAGAGCTATTTGGGGATGATATTGGAAGCGACTATGGAAGGTGCAGGATTATTTTCCCAGGCATCTCTCAATCTCTCTCTCATTCTCTCTCTCTCTCTCTCTCTCTCTCTCTCTCTCTCTCTCTCTCTCTCTCTCTCTCTCTTTTCTTTTAAAGGATTAATTTTTATGACAGTTGGTAAGGCAGGGCAGATTCTCTCTTATGTAGACACACCATTTCCAAGTGATTAGTATACTATATAGCTACAAATAAGAAAATCTATAATGGCACAACAAAGTACTTGAAATCAGTCCCAATGTTCTGAAATATAGGTATTATAGGTATCATCTATACTGGTAAAAAAAAAATAAAACTCTGTAATAAAGCATGATTTTTAAATATATCTGTTATCTTCTATGGTTTTATTTGTGCCCAGAAAATCATTTACTCTACCTCCAACAAAATAATGTTTTCCTGGGACATTTCTACTCAGCAACCATTGTAATCATAAAGCGGTTTCTAGACAAAATTTTTTAAAGGATTAAAATAAGTAAATGTTAGTGAACCCACAAAACTTTTATAAAATAGCATTGCTTTCTTCATTATCTTAAGTCAAACATTTGATTCACAGTTGAAAACAGTAATATTGGAAATACTGCAGGTAAAATATATGTTTCTTTTTAATATCTATTTTTTGCTAAAATTCACAATTTCAATGGACTGAGTGAAACTGGTTATAGTGACTATCTATAATAAAACACATGATCAAGAATTTTTAAAAATAATCAGTTACTATTCTTAAACATTCAAGCAATGTTTGTTGATTCAAAGGGGATTAGGGTTTCATTTTCTTTATTTCAGGCTGTTACAATTCCCTTACAAACTTATTAGTTTTAAACCAAATTTAAATAGGAAAGATTGTACAATAGATGAACACTTATTTATGACTACAAGTCTTTTCACTGTGGAGTATCTTTTACTATCTTAAAATCATAACTGTAGAAAAACCCAGGAATATCCAAGACATTTGAAGATCAGAGATTTTATTAAAGCATTCATTCAATCGATAAATATTTATTGACTGGGACCCTTTAATTATAATTGTGAACCACCACATCAACAGTCTCACTTATTATATGCTTACCATATGCCAAGAACTGTCCTGAATGCTTTGCAAACACCTTGACCTCAAGGACACATTGAGTCTTGCAACAGTTATTTATGGAGTGCATATCGTTAAAACACATAGTAGTACTGTGATAGTGAAGAGCTGCCCAAATGCTGGTTCTGAGGTCCACATTAAATAACTTTCAGCAGTGACTTTCAGCAAGTTATAGAAATCTTTTTATCTCTGTTTTCCATCCACAAAATGTAAATAATAACGATGATGATGATAATGATAACTGCCTCTTAAGATTTATGTAAATAATTAAATGATTTAATGTATCACAAGCACCTTGTGCCTGGGACAGAGTAAATGATCAATAAATTGCTTATTATGTTATATTATCATCATTATTATCTGAATTATTACTGATAAGAAAATAAAGGCACAGAAAAATTAAGTAACGTTTCCAATATTATGTAGCTAGAAATAAAGAGAACTAAAATTCAGAACAGCTTCTTTCCCTAAACTGACAACTGTTTCTTAGCTAAACTGCTGTGCAAAATTCTGTAGCATATCAAGAGAAAGTCATATCAATTTATCAGCTCTCCTCTTCCTTAGCATCATCAGTAACAATAGGCATCATATGTTGCAATACTAGGTGATGTTCCTGTGCTAGGGTCATTGGATTTAAGATAATTTTAGTTAGATTAAATCTTTTACTCTAAGAGATGGAGTGCATAAATTATAATTCTTAATAAACCCCTGTTATATGTATAATATATATTATACGTTATATAATATATAAAACTGATATATGTATGATAAAACTAAGCCATTTATATATAATATTATATATGTAAACGGCTTAGTTCTATGAAAAAAATTGAGGCTAAGATTATTAAATCACTTGCCTAAGGTCACCCAAAAAGCAGTCAAATTAGGACTTTCTGTTTCCCAAAATCCTGTGACATAAAAATAATTAGAAGAAGTAATGGGTGTCACTGTTCCAACTACACTGTCTCTTCTGAACATCCCTTCAAATGATAGCACCTAAAGCTAAATATATGGTAGCTCAATTTTCTCTTATTACATTTACTTTCAAATATTTTTTCTGGGCATTCTCTTCCATTTATTTTTCTGTATCATCCTATATTTTAGAATCATCTTGTCAAATACAAAGTGAATCTTGGAATTTTATTAATGTTGTATTAAACCTATCAATTACTTTGAGAATATTGAGATACATATTTTAAATATTTAGTCTTTTCATTTAGCAATTTTATTTGTTTTTTTCTTTGATTTGTCAAATTTTACTTTCCTTAATATCTATATTTTTAATTCTCTTTAGGTAGATCTTGAACATGTCAGGTTCAACATTTTCTAAATAGTTGTTAAAGACATTTTGTTATTACAAAAGATTTATTTTCAGTTGTCTTTGTTTTTCCCCCACTTTCTTTTTTAAATTCTTTTATTCTTCAGTTACAGTTGGCATACAATATTGTATTAGTTTCAGTTGTACAACATAGTGATTAGACATTTACATAACTTACAAAAGTGATCACCCCCATTAATCTAGTACCCACTTACACTATACATAGTTATTACCATATTACTAGCTGTATTCTCTATGTTATATTTTACATTATCATGGCTATTTTGTAACTACCAATTTGTACTTAAACTTTTCCCTTTTTTCACCCATCCACTCAACCACCATCCCAGATGACAACCATAAAAATAGTTTCTGTATCTATGAGTTTTTTTCTCTGTTTTGTTTGTTCATTATTTTGTTTTTTTAGATTCTACATATAAATGTAATCATACAGTATTTATCTTTGTCTAACTTATTTCACTTAGCATAATACCATCTAGGTCAATCTATGTAGTGGTTCATGTATATTACTCAGCCATAAAAAATTTTTCTAAAAAAGAATGAAATTCTTTTTTATGACTGAGTAATATACATGTACCATTTTTTCTTTATGCATTCATCCATTGAAAAATACAGGGTTCCTTCCATATCTTGGTTATTATAAATAATGCTGCAATAAACATTTGGATGCACATGTCTCTTCAAAGTAGTGTTTTGGGTTTCTTTGGATATATACCAGGTAGTGAAATTTCTGGGTTCTTCTTTGTCTCTTGTTATAGTCTTTGTTTTGAAGTCATTTTGTCTGGTATAAGTATTGTTACCCCAGATTTCGATTTTCCTTTCTATTTTCATGAAGTATCTGTTTTAATTCTTTTACTTTTAGTCTGCATGTGTCTTTCAGTCTGAAGTGAGTCTCTTGTAGACACCACATGTAAGGGTCTTTTTTCTTATCCATTCAGCCATCCTATATCTTTTGATGGAAACATTTAATTAATTTACATTTAAAGTAATTGTTGATAGATATGTAGTTATTGACATTTTATTATTCATATTTTTATCTTTTTTTCTTCTTCTTCTTCTTAAAGAAGTCCCTTTAACATTTCTTGTAATATTGGTTTGGTGGTAATGAACTTCGTTAACTTTTTCTTACCTGGGAAGCTCTTTATCTGTCCTTCTATTCTAAATAATAGTTTTGCTGGGTAGTCTAATCTCGGTTGAGGGTCTTCGCTTTTTATCTTTTAATATCTCCTGCTAATCCCTTCTGGTCTGTGAAGTTTCTGTTGAGAAATCAGCTTGTAGGTAATTGACTGCTTCTCTCTTGCTGCTTTTAAGATTCTCTCTTTGTCTTTGACCTTTGGCATTTTAACTATGATGTATCTTGGCATGGGCCTCTTTGGGTTCATCTTGTTTGGGATTCACTGTGCTTCCTGGGCTTGTATGTCTATTCCTTTTGCAAAGTTATGGAAGTTTTCTGTCATTATTTCTTCAAATGTGTTTTCTGTTCTTTGCTCTCTCTCTCTTCTCCTCTGGTAACCCTATAATGTGAATGTTGATATGCTTGATGTTGTCCCAGAGGCTCTTTGAACTATCCCCATTTCCTTTAGAAACCTTTTTCTTGTTGCATTTTGACTGGGAGTTTTCTGCTACCTTATCTTCTAAATCTCTTGTTTGATTCTCTGCTCCATCTAATCTATTATTGATTCCCTGTAATGTATTCTTCATTTCTGACTGGTTCTTTCTTGTTTTTTTTTAATCTTCATTTTCATTTTTATGTATCTGTCTCTGTGTTGAAGTTACCACTGGATTCGTTGAGCATCTTATAACCGGTGTTTTTAACTCTGCATCTGATAGATTGCTTGTCTTCATTTTGTTTAGTTCTTTTTCTGAAGCTTTGTTCTGTTCTTTCATTTGAGACATGTTTCTTTGTCTTCTCAGTTTTGCTGCCTCCCTGGGCTTGTTTCTGTATATTAGGTGGAGATGTTATGTCTCCCAATTTGGTAGAGTGGCCTCATGTTTTAGTTGAGCCTTGATTGCTATTGGCATATCAGTGGGAGAGACTGACTCTCAGGCTGATTGTTTATGAGGACTGGCCATAACTATAGTAGAGGAGCTTTTGTGCAGGGGTTGACCCTATGGAGCAGGATTTGCTTTAGCAGGGCTCTGGTGCCTGCCAAGTCTACTCACTGGGTGTATCATTCATGAAAGTGGTTAAGTGGTGCTCTCATGTGGTCTGAAGCTGGCCACTGGGTGTGTTGTTTCTAGGGGATCTTAGAAGAGGCTCTGGTGTACACCAAAATCAGGCACTGCCTGTGCCTAACCAGAGCCAGTGGGTATAAGCTACAAACTGATCTGCAGGTGGTTGCCACTTGTGGTGAGCTTGGAAGTTCCCGGGAGAGGTTAAGCTGCAAGTTGAGGCTGGCTGCCAATAGTGTCAGGCTTAAGGCTGCTTATAAAATGATGCAAAGCACACTAAGGCCAGATGCTGATTGTTTGGGGTGTGTGAACTTTTGAGCAATTATAAGAAAGTCCACAGCATGAGCCAAACCAACTATTTTTATGAAAAGCTGCTGTAAGTGGCTTGGGTAGACCCATACATTGGATGGCAGAGACGTGGGGACATTTCACAGCAATCACTAGGGCAAGGCAATAGTGTTACTTAGACTGATGGAGACTCAGACTTGACACCTCCCTGTGTCTGGGTGTAGGAAAGTCTTAACAGAGAAACAATGGCTTCTGCCAGCACTTCTGTTTGAAATAAAGCTGCTCACCCTGAAGCCAGACAATTTCATTCCTCCCCATATGCCCCTGGTGCTTTTCAAGCTGCTGTCCCGGAATCCCAGAACTGGAGCTCAGAGTGAGTCCATCAGCAAGTAAGACCATGCATGAACCATTTAAGAAGAAGTCTGGGACTCTAGCCACCCTCCGTCTCACTCAGCCACAATCTCCACTGGTTTTCACAGTTAGAAGTTATGGTGATTTCTATTCCCGATACTGGAAGCCTGGGCTAGAGAGTATGGTGTGGGGCTGAGACCCCTGGCTCTTCAGGGGGATACCTCCATAGCCAAGATTTTTAACTGCTGCATATGAGTTTGTGAGCAACCTGTTTCACATCTCCACCCTTCCTACCAGTCTCCACGTGGCTCCTTCTATATGTCCTTAGTTGTAGGACCCTGTTCAGCTAGACTTCAGGAGATTTTTAACAATGATTTCTCTATAGTTTATTTATAATTCTGCTGTGGCCATGGGAGGAGGTGAACAAAGTGTTTACCTGCTCAGCTATCTTGACCAGACACTCTTTCATTACATTTTCTAATTGACAATTTCTGATATTCAGACTATTAATTTTTCTAAAGTTGTTATTTTAACCAGTAAGTCAAATTTATAGTTTTCTCATCTAAGTATATTCTTTTCTTTTTCTTGGTCACATTGCTACCCATATTACCCAACCTCCCTTGCAGCTATGCATGCGCAGGTGACTATGTTCAACCAGTGTGATAAGAACGGTGTGTGCAACTTTCAGTCATATCCAAAATTCTTATATTTTTCTTCTTGAACACAGATTTGAGATGAATCATCTTTAACCATGAAGAAGTGAACATTGTAAAGCAGGAGTTAGCAAAAAATGGTCTGTGGACCAAATCTGACCTGTGGCCTGATTTTTGTATCCTATGAGCTAAGAATAGCTTAAAATTTTTTAATGGCTGTAAAAAGAATACTAAGAAAGAAAAAAAAGAAGGAAGGAAGGAAGGAAGGAAGGAAGGAAGGAAGGAAGGAAGGAAGGAAGGAAGGAAGGAAGGAAGGAAGAAAGGAAGAAGAAAAAAATGTGATAGAGATTGTATGTACCCTCAAAGCCTAAAATATTTACCTTCTGACCCATTACAGAAAATATTTACCAATAGCTGTTGTAGGAGTCTATTGAACAGCAGGATAGAAGGGACTTGGGTCTCTTAATTACCATACAGAGCAGAGCAGTTTTATCGTTCTTGATCACTGATCTCTGGAGTATTACAGAAATAAAAATAAATTTCTCTCTTATTTAATTTATTATATTTGGGGCCTCTTTGTCACAAGAGCTTTTAATCTAATTAAACATACTAACCTAATTCATGTTCATAGTTTTTCCATTGATTTCTTGTAATTTCTAAAAAGACAACTATGCCATCTACAAACAAGTTTTTTTTCTCAATAACACATTACCTCTTATACAATTTTTTGTCTTATTTTTATAGCTGGAATTTTCAGGACAAACATAAATTGGTAGAAGCAATAGCATATATCCATGTTTTTTTCTTAATTTTAATGTCAATGCCCCTACCTTTTTACTGCCTAATAAATTATTGCCTTTTGAGTGTAGATTGCCTTTTTGTTATCTTAAGCATATTCAGAAAAAAAATTGTTTCATGTTTTTTTTTTATTTTTCTTTTTCAAGTTTTGGCATCAAATTTTTACCATTTTATGAAAGAAGTTGGAACCCTTCCTATCTATGCTGAGAAATGGCTTATGTCACATAAAAATTAGCTATGACTTGAAAGTCATAACTTTGAAAAAAAGTTATGTCAAAATAATCCAGTCCTAGAGTATTTTTAAAGAAATTCTTCGAAAACATTTTTAATTTCTCTCATTATTATATTCAACTATCTATTTATTGGATTAATTATAATTATTCAGATTTTTTAAGTCATTCATTTTGCCAAAGTTTTCAAAATTTTAGCATAGACATATCTTACATTCTGTTTAAATTATTTTATCTCCTCAATAACTGGTGTAGTAATCACTTTTTTATATTGCTTATTTGTGTTTTCTCATTTTTATTTTGCTGTTGATACAGTCATGTGCTGCATGACAAGTTGTTTTGGTCAACAACAGTTCACATATATCACCATAGTACCATAGGATTATAACAAATTTTAAGTATAGGTAAAATATAATCTTACATAATTACGATTATAATTATAATTTTAAAATTTTTCTGTTACCTGATGATGTTGTAGCCATCAGAAGGTCATAGCACAACACATTACTCACATGTTTGTGGTGATGCTGATGTAAGCAAACTTACTGTGCTTCCAGTCATATAAAAGTATAGTGCATACAATTCTGTACAGCACATAATATTTGATAATGGTAATAAAGAGCTATGTTACTGGTTTAAATATTTACTATACTATACATTTTTAAAAGTGTACTGTTTCTACTTATAAAAAACAATTTGCTGTAAAACAATATGCCATGTTACCCTGGCAGCAGCCTCATACATCTCATGTTTACTGATGAATGCATCATTTTCTTTTGTGATTGATTTAATCTTGTGTTGTTTTGTATAGCAACACACTGTAAAGATTTGTCTAGGTTTGTGAAGTACACTCTAGGATGTTCACACAATGACAAAATTATCTAAGGAAACATTTCTCAAAATTTATCTCATAGTTAAGTTGTACTAGACTATATTGTTCACCAGAATTTCCAGACCTTTGTTGTTTTTTATTTTTTTCCAAAAAACGCACTTTTGGACTTACTAATTTTACTTTTTGTTTTCAAGCAAATTTATTTTGTCTGTGTATTTTTTGTATAATTTCTTTATTTCTACTTTTATTAGGTATATGTGTTACTTTCTAACTTTTTTAGTGAATTATTTAATTCTTATATTTTTTCTTTCTTTTAAATAATAAAAACGAATAGTGCTACAAATTTTATTCACAGTGCACTAGTCACATCCTGTAAGTTTTGAAACATACTGGTCTTCCTTATATTATTTTAAAATAATATGTGTTATAGTTTGGATTCCTCTGAAAGAAGGTCCTGAACAAATTACTTGGGTGTAGACGGTTATCTGAGATGTAATTCTAGGAAGAACAATGGAGGAAGTGAGGATATTAATATTGGAAAGAAGAAAAAACAATCAAGGGTGAGTTAATAAGTGTTTTAATGCTAGAGGCAGCTATAGCTTCATCTCTGCAAAAACGTTGAAAACATGTCATAGAAATGTTCTATTGAGCAAAGAGGAACCTGAAGTATGCATCAAAGAAACTCCTATGGGTATTAAATCCTCAGTAATTCCAGGCTGCCATGTGTGAGCTAAGCACACTGGAGAAATCCTTCAGGCAGAAAATATAAAGCCATAGTAGTTCAAGGTAGGAAAGTATCTCTGTTGATGGATACTGTTCACCTCAACTTCAAGTGAACCTGGACAAAGGATAAGGAGCTAGGAGTGATTGTATGTAGCATCTACTACAATGTATATAGATTTACTTTCATTTTTAATTAGTATCTTTTTCCCCAAGTGGTTTGTTGAGTCTTAATTTTTAAATGTGTATTCATATGCTCTTAGATGTTAATACAAATATTCATTACACATTAAAATATTCATTCTTAGTTGCAATATATAAGGTTTTCATTAAATAGAAGACAGCATTACAGATTAATCTTTAGGAAACTACATTTCAGAATAATAAACATATTTTTTAGCAAGGTATTTTATAGATTTCATCCACACATTCAATAAATACCTATTCCACTTTGTTATTGTTCAAATAACTTAACATTTTGTATTTCAATCTAAATTTTTTATTTTGACATAATTTCAGACTTAAAGAAAAATTGAAAGAATACTGCAAAGAACCCTATAAACTGTATAAAGTTGCATAGGTGTATTTCTGGACCCTATAATGTTCCATTGATCTATTTGTCTATCTTTCTGTGAATATCATACTGACATGATTATTGTAGCTTTATGGTAAGTCTTCAATTTAGAAAGTATACGTTTTTCAAATGCGTCATTCCTTTAACAATTTTTTTTTAACAGAAGCATTTAAAGCTATAAATTTCTCTTTGAGCCTAATTTAGTTGTATACAACAAATTTTGATATGTTGTACTTTCACTATTATTCAGTTCAAAATATTTTTCAATTTCCCTTGTGATTTCTTCTTTGACACTTGAATTATTCAGAAGTGAGTTTAGTAATTTCCAAATATTTAATGTTTTCATTGATACCTCACTTTTTTCTTTTTAATGTGATTAAAATGTATTTAATGTAATTTTATTCTGTGATCAAAGAATATACTCCATCTGATTTCAATCCTTTTAAATTATTGAGATTTGTACAGCACATCATATGCTGCCCTTTATGTTATATAGGTGACATACAATGAACTCTTTAGAATAGTTTGTATTCTGCATTTGTTAGATGTAATATTCTGTAACATCAGTTTATTCAAGGTAATTGATGTTTTTCTGATATTCTTAATGTATTTTTTTGTCTAGTCATTCTATCAGTTTTATAAGAAAATCATTTTCAAATCTCAAGCTGTAATCGTGAAATTGATTATTTCTTATTTTAACTCTGTCAATTTTTAATTAATATATTTTGAAAGTGTTATGCTTATACACACTTATGGCTGTTATCACTTCCCAACAAATAGACTCTTTTATCACTAGAAATGTCTTTATCATTGATAATGTTCTTTGTCTTGAATTTTGTTTTATCTAATGTCAATTTCACTCCACTCTTCTTATTTTTACTATTTTCATGGTATATTTTTTCTATCCATTGACTTTTGATCCATGTCTTTATATTTATACCACATTTCATGTAGGCTGCACATAATTAAGTCTTCCTTATTATCCAGTCAATCAATTTTGCCTTTTAATTAAATGTTTAGTATCTTAATATTTAGTATACTCGTGGATATGATTGGAATTATGTCTACCATTTTATTATTTATTTCTCTTTGACTGCTTTAATTTTTGGTCCCTGTTTCCTCTTTTTGTTGACTTCTTATGGATTCTTTGAATATTTTCAAAATTTTATTTAATTTACCGTTGGTTTTTTTTTTAGATTTATTGTTTTGCATTATTTTTTAGTAGATAATACAGGGATTACAATATACACTCTCAATTTTTTGGTCTTTTTTACAATTAATATTGTACCTATTTTTGTTTTCCATGTTACAGTTTGCATATACATTATACCTATATATAATATACAACCCCACGAGAAAATTTGCTTTAAATAGACCCACATAGTTTAAAAGAAGAAAATCTATATTTACTCAGATATTTACTCAGATATTTACCATATTTAATGTTTTCCATTCCTTCCTGAAAATGAGTTTCCATCAAGCATTATTTCCTTTCAGTTGGAAGAAACTTCATTAACATATACTATGCGTTATCTGCTGTTGACAAATTCTCTTGTTCTGCATTAAAAATGTTTTGGGTTTTTATTTTTGCCTTCATGTAAAAAGATATTTCACTGAATATAAAATTAGAGGTTGAACTTCTGCTTTTCTTTCAGCATTAAAAAAAAAAAGTTATTCTATACTCTCTTATCTCCTTATTCAGAATGTTATTACCTAGCATCTAAAGTGTTGTTTTTCTCTGGCAGGTTAAAGTATTTTCATTTTTTATTGTGCTGACTATAACTATTTTTTCTGCCAAGTCTCCCTCATTTTTCTTTTTGGAAATTGAATTACACATTTATTAGGAATTTTTGTATTTCCCATAGTTTCATGTGGTTCTAGTTATTTCCATTTAAATTGTTATCTTTTTTTCTACAAATTGGATAATCTTCAAAGTCATGACATTTTTCTTCTGTTATATACAATATGCTGTTAAGCACATACGTTTTTAAATTTTGACATTGTATTTTTCAGTCATAGACTTTCCATTTTGGTTCTTTTTTATAGTTTGCAATTTTCTAATGAGATTTCTTATATTTACATTTAATTTTATCATGTTTTCCTCCACATTTGAGTATTATTATAATACTTGATTTAATATCTTTGTCTGCTAATGTCAACATCTGGATCATCTGAGATCATTCTCCATTGATTTCTTTCTGCTTGAGTATGAATCACATTATCACTATTCTTCATGTACCTGGTAGTTTTAGACTGTATCCTGAACATTAGGAATGCTATATTATAGAAACTATAAATTTTGTTCACTTCTCTAAAAAGTATTTTTTAAAGCAGATTGTTAAACTAGATGAACTCAAATCCCAAACTCTGAAACAACAGGTTGTTTTTTTAAGCTTTAATTGAGATGCTTGAAGTCTACTCTTTAGATGTGTTGTTCAAGGTTATCCAGAGATTTGGAAAAAGTGTTTACTCTGATTTTGGGTATCCCTTCTTCTCTGGCTCTATCTTTTCATAGATTTCTCACCTCAATTTCCAGGTGCTGTGTACCTGGAATTCTATCCTATGATTATTTAAACCAATAAGATGATAAGTTTTTGTCCATGTTTTAGCAACCCCATATGGCAGTGACTAGGACTTGCCCTCAAGATAAAGCTTTAAAAATGTGAGACACAGTTTTATTTCTTCAGTCTAGCTTAATGTCCTTCCATGATCTGCCTGCTTTTGTTTGTTCCCTAGTGCCTTCAAGTAGTTGTTTTTTGTATCTTGTCCCTAGGTTACAATCATTATTTGTAGAAGAACTGATTTAATAGCAGTTACTCTACCATTATCCATCTAATCATTTTGACCATTTTTGTGCATGTGATTTTTATAAATTAGGTATATCATTTAACTCAATGGTCATAATGAAAGTGGGGCATTTTACAAATTTAAGACAAAGACCCAAGTAATATGAAAATGTATAATCTCAGGAAAACTATATCTTTTTACATGAATTTTAACCAAGATGAACAACCAACACAACCCTTGTAGAGTATATGCTGTCTTAATTATGTAGCAATTATTTAGAATATAATGAGATTTGCATAATTATGAAAGTCTTTCAAATTTGGGTAATGATATGAATAAAATGATTTAAAAACTTTTTTTTTTAAACTTCCACTTTGCTTCTTGGCATCTTGTAAACCACCAGGGACTATCAGAAGTCCATAAAAGACACTCTGAGAAACTTACCTGTCTGTATAATAAATATACCTTTTCTTCTTTTTGTTTTCTTTACCACATTGCATTTTTTGTTTTTCTTTTTTATAATTCCTCAGTCACTGTTTATTCTCAACATAAAAAAAGCCATATATATCAAATCAATAACTAACATTTCACTGAGTAGTGAAAAGCTGGAAGTTTTTCTTCTAAGATCGAGAACAAAATAATGATGCCCACTCTCATAATTCTTTTCAAAATAGTATTAGAAGTCCTAGCCCAGCAATGAGACAAAAAAATAAAAATAAAAAAAGAAAAGAAAATACATCCAAATTGTAAAAAAAATGTAAACTGTCACTTTTTGCAGATGATATGATACTATAGAGAGAGAAGCCTAAAGACTCCACCAAAAAAGTTTTAGGACTAATAAATGAATTCAGTAAAATTGTAAAATACAAAATTAATATACAGAAATCAGTTGCGTTTCTATACACTAATAACAAACTTTCAGAAAGAGAAATTAAGAAAATAAGTCTACTTATAAGTGCATCAAAAATAAAATCCACAGGAATAAGTTTAACCAAAGAGTGAAAGATCCATACTCTGAAACCCAGAAGACATTGATGAACAAAATTGAAGATGACACAAATAAATGAACAAACATACTGTGCTCTAGGATAGGAAGAATTAACATAATTAAAATGTTTATATTATTCAAAGTAATCTACAAATTTAATGCAATCTCTACCAAAATACCAATGGCACTTTTCATATAACTGAAAAAATAATCCTAAAATTTATATGGAACTGCAAAAAATAAATAAATAAAATAATGAAAGCAATTTTGAGAAATAAGAACAAAGTTGGAGGTATCATACTCTCTGATTTCAAACTATACCATGAAGCTATTGTAATCCAAACAGTATAGCACTGGCACTAAAACAATCAATCAATGCAAGAGAATAGAGAGCCCAGAAATAAATCTACACTTATATCGTCAATTAATCTATGACAAAGGAGCCAAGAATATACAATAAGAAAATGAAGATCTCTTCAGTAAATGGTGTCAGGAAAACTGGACAGATACATGCAAAATAAATAAATAAATAAAACTGCACCACTGTATTACACCATATACAAAAATAAACTCAAAATTAATTAGAGACTTAAATGTAAGATCTGAAACCATAAAAATCCTGGAAGAAAATATAGGCAGTAAACTCTTTAACATCAGTCTCAGCAACAGTTTTTGGACATGTCTCCCCAGTAACAGCAACAAAAGCAAAAATAAACAAATGAGAATACATCAAACTAAAATGCTTTCATACAATTAAAAAAATATATCAACAAATAAAAAGATAACCTATTTACTGGAAGAAGATATTTGCTTGTGATGTATTTGATAAGTAGCTAATATCCAAAATATATAAAGAGTTTATATAGTTCAGTATCAATGAAAAAAACAATCTGATTCAAAAATGGAAAGAGTATCTCAATAGACATTTATCCAAAGAAGACATACTATAGCCAACAGATATATGAAAATCGACTCAACATCACAAATCAACAACTATAATGAAATATCACCTCACTCCATCAGAATGGCTATTATCAAAAAAGTCAATAAACAAGTGATGGCAACTATGTGGAGAAAAGAGACCTGCCATATACTGTTGGTGTGATTGTAAATTGGTGAGGCCACTACTGAAAACAGTAAGGTTCCTCAAAAAATTAAAAATAGAACTATTATATGCCTCAGGAATTCTACTTGTGGGTATTCTTCCAAAGAAAACAAACACTGATTTGAAAAGATATATGTACCATTATGTCTATTGCAGCATTATTTACAATAGCCAAGGTATGGAAGCAACCTAGATGTTCATCAATAGGTGACTGGATAAAAATATGTGGTACATATATGCAATAGAATAATATTTAGCAATAAAAATATGAAATTTTGCCATTTGTAACAACATGGGTGGACCTAGAGGGTATTATGCCAAATGATATGTCAGACAGAGAAAGACGAATACTGTACAATTTCAATTATATATGAAATTTAAAAACAAAACAAAACAAATAAACAAAACAAAACAGAAACAGTCATAAATATGGAGAACAAACTGATGGCTGTCAGGAGAGAAGAGGATGGGAAGAAAGGTGAAGGGGAATAAGAGGCACAAACTTCTAGTTATAAAATAAATAAGTGATGTAATGTACAGCACAGGAAATATAGCAATAATATGGTAATAACCCTGTCTGGTGACAGATGGTTGCTAGACTTATCATTGTGATCACATCATAAGATATAGGAATTTTGAATATGAAACTAATATAATATTGTAGTTTCATAACTTCAGCCATCAAATTCCTTTGCTAAGAGGTAAAATTGCTTATTTAAATATTCTGTATTGCCTTGGGTCTAAATCTTAAAACCCAAATTAAGTTACTTTAACTTTCTTCCTAGTGAATATTTAAATCTCAAAAATAGTTAATAACAAATTACAAACAAAGAGGCTCAAGTCTTCCTTAGGAGGCATTTATTGTACCTTCCTCTATTCTTTCTTGGTTTTTGGCTCAATTAATATCAGTTAAGGAAGACACACAGATCTAACCTGCTCCTCAGACAAGGGGGCAGATGAGCAGATGATAGGATTGCTCCTCAAGGAATTCAGAGGTTAAAGGTATCAGAGATCTGCTCCAACTTGGCTGTTTTTTAATCCCTCACTTGGGGGAGTTCATTCCATTACATACAACAATAGTGCAGGAAGTGATCACCTTTCAGAAATCTGTTCTTTGGAGTCAATTATTGAAGTCTTTGTAGCAAGTGGAGGTTCTTTTCTTCTTATCTGCCTTATGAAGCGCCCCACCTGAATAGATGTCCTCCAGCAGCCAGAACCAAAGATCAAGGCTTCGGCCTCTCATTTATTTGTACTCTGCTTTGCTCATCTCCTAATTAATAACTAATAGTTTTAGATTACACTCTTCTATGCCATCATCCTTGAATTACAGATAAATTAGATTAGATAGATGAGAGAGAGAGAGATTTATACACTTAACTAAAAAAATATTTTTCACTTGTTCACCTCATAATCACCAAACTGTAAGGACAATATTTTCAAGTACAAAGTGTTCAATATATTCAAGTACAATATTTCTATAGCATTCTGAACAAGAAATTCAACTGATATCAAAAATTATGAGAAGTAAAACTTGTTCATAGAAAGGGGGCTCCTACATCCAATGACCATCCCATAAACCATCATCTCTACAACATTTATTATATTCAAATTTCACTGCTACACTCCACACCAAGAATTCCTAATGTCATACAGCTCTCCAAAACACATTTCCTCTAATTACTCCAAGTGCCTATATAACTTCTCACCTTTCTTGCCCTCCAGGGATCTAAATTCACAAATCTTTACACTACAGATTTTTCTTTTTTCAAATTTTCAAGGATCCATTCCCTCCTCTTTCAAAACTTTTCCTGCAGTATCCTTTTTCATGTGTGTGCTTTTTCCCTATTGTTTCACAGAATCCTCTTAATTTTTTGTGTCTTTTTTGAGGCTGCCCTTCAGATGTATTGAAGCAATCACAAAATAACTGGTCAATTCAGATAATTCTAAAAAGCACACAAGCAATGTATGTCAATGACAGATAAAGGAAGCAGATTGGATTTTCCTTTTAAGCCTGTTACTTGTAGATGTAAATCCTAATTCTCCATTCACATATGAAGACTTTGTCTATTGCATTGAGGTTTCACAGCCATGTCAGTTAAAACGTATAGTGCCATATTTCATTATGATGATCATTGTAAAATAGATTGCTAATACCTTCCCGAAAAAAAATCTGTCAGAGATATATTAGGTATCACTGCATCACTAACCCAAGCTGTTCATATAGAATGAAAGTAATCAGAATTGAGAGAAAAACTAGGAAAGAAAATAAGAATGATTTGCCAAAAGTGCAGGAGCACATGGAAACTTGTCTAGGCTAATCATCAGGAGTATAAAATTTTTATTTCTCAGTTAATAAGCACCACCTGTGTTTATAAAAATGTCTCTGATGACTTGTTTTGTCTCTCGCAAAGAATACAAAATGTTCTTAGAATGGATTTCATAGAGAATACACATATTATTAATATACTTTAAATTCCCTCCATATGACTGATGTAACCTTCATAATAGTCTTTCTACACCATACTACACACTTTCTTCTTTAATTTTTTTTATTGAAATGATATAATATAAAAAGTTGACTAGATATAAATCTATTGTCTGTGACATGTTACAGGGATAAAGAAAACATCAAGATTGCCAATAACAGGCACTCAGTCTCATAAAACTTGTAATCAACTTCCAAGCCAAGGCGTAAACTGTAATATATTGCTAAAATGCATGACAATAATAAACTATTTGAATTGCACCTTCACATTCTCTGTCATTAATAACAAATAAGCATGAAAAAATTTTGACAGTCATTCATTTTAATGGGTGTCTGCTTGTTTATCAGTTGTCATCTAGCATAGAATACAACCTTATCCTTGGAAGAATATAAGGAGAGAAGGTGCTTAAGCTTTGGATACTAACTACAGACAATAAGAATTCTATCCATAGGAAAATTCTAAGAGTAACTTATTTTTTATGTCAGCTCAAGCAAAGATTGTACCAAGTCTTTCTTTGGCCCTAAGTAAATATTAATATTATTTGGACTGCATAAAAACCATTCCAAAACAATAGCTTAAAACAATAAATAATTGTTTATTTTGCCTAGGAATCTGGAGGCTAAGTGGGCTCAGCTAGGCAGTTTTCATTTGAGGTCTTTCATACAGTTGCTGTCAGTCTGTGATTGGAGCTGAAGTCTGACTGAGGTCATCTTGAAAGTTTTGATGCATGTTTAGTGGCTGAGCTGTTATTCAAACAGCTTGGTGTTAGAATAACTGGCATTTTCTCGACATCTCTCATTTCTTCATGTGGTCACTGCACAGGTTGGCCCATGGGTAACCAGACTTCTCACTTGGTGACTGAAGGTTCAGGGCACAAGTCCTGAGAGAGAAGAGATGGAAACTGTGTCACCTTTTATGACCTTGTGATCACGCTCCTTCCAAGCTCTGCTCATGGAAATTGTTGTCAGGCACAGGTTCAAGTGGAGGAAACATAGACTTTATCTAGTAATGAGGATTCAACAAGGTTCTGAGAGATTCTCATAAAGGATGCAGTTGATATTTGTGCAAATTACAGTCTGTCATACAGACTTACATAGCACATACACATGCCAGTACACACACGCTTACACAAAACAAATAGAATTATTGACTGATAATGCAGAGAAATATCATGAGGCAAATAGTGTAATGTTTCCTCGGCTGCATTCCAAAAGCTCTCATAGCTCTTCTGTAGCTAGGACAGCTTTGTAAATGAACATGTTAGACAATAAAACTGGGTGAATTAATGAAGAATGTCTTAGTGACTTTAAGAAACTAAGAGGCAGAAAGAATCTCATAAACTTTTTCATGAAATAGGATTCATAAACCAGCTGCATAACATCACCTGAGCACTGGTTAGAAATGCAGAATGACAGGCCCCATATACCCTTGAAGGCCCACTGACAGCATCTGCATTTTAACAGGATCTCCAGTTGATTCGTGGGCAAAGACACTTTGAGAAGTATTGCCTTAATATGTTTGGTAGTGTGCAGTGTTTTACAAACAAATTTGTCCATGGAGCTCTATTTTTACCCTGAGCACGTGCCAGGATTACTAGGAAATTATTTGGGTATTGTCATAATATGAGCTTCTTTGGGGAATTGCACCATCCACATACACATACATTTCGCATACCTAACAGAGCAGGTCACTTGGCCCAACTTTCTAAACTTCCCCAAAGAGAACTGGATGGCTATCTCAGACCCTAAATCTCAGGCCAGAGGTGTTGAAAAGAAGAGTCCTGGCCTCTACCCCATACACTATCCTTCTAACTCTCTCTTCCTGCTCCCCACTGGTTTAGAAAGGTAGGCTTCTCTCTAAGCTCCCCTTTCCCTCTGGTGGGAATTTTCTCTACATCATAATCTAATTCATACCTTTGCTTCATTCTCTGCTGTATCCCACTGCCTACAACAGTGCCATTTACATAGGAGGAAGTCAATCATAATCCTCAGAATGAAAAAATAAATGAATGAATGTTAGCAGAAGGGGAGCAGAGAAAGAAGCCAGCTTGTGAATTTGTAGAACACAACTGTAGAGGAGCAGCCACTAATCTGTTCTCTTGTCTTGTGTATCTATGCAGTCCACCCAGAGACTTCCTGAGAATAAGCCCTTAGATAGGCATTCCCTATGGCAGCCGGACCAGTAGGGGGCCAGTGGTCATTTGTTTATCAACATATCAAGGTTGTGTAAACTCTGGCAGCCTTTTTAAAAATCTCCACACCCTTCCTCCTCCCATTTTCAGCCCACAGCAATCACGGTTACTTTGTTTATTGTGAAGAAGGAGAAGGAGGAGAAAGAAAATGAGGCACAAGAGGAGAGAGGAGGAAGGGAAGGAGGGGGTCAGGGATTTGAGTAATTTTGGGCTGATAAAGGGAAAAAATATGACCACAGGAGGCAGTAACACACACATTTTATCTGGTTGAAACTTGCTTGGAGGGTTGCACATGAGGGAAGTCCCTCACAACATTGGGGTCATTATTAAAAGAGGAGAACAAGGGAATTCCTCAGAAATGAGGAGCTCACGTGTCTATGGGATGGCACAGTGGGGAGCCTCTGGGACAGAGAGCTCAGAAGGGCACAGCAGCTTGAGATCTTATATCCTCAAAGTCCTATTCTGTCAATAAGTAACAGCTGTTGGATGAGATTTCACTGGGTATGTAAAGCAGGCAATCTCTAAATGGCTAAAAATTTGCTTTTCTGAGCTATTTTTTAAATAATTGGTGTGTAAAAATGTTTGTTTGGCCTGGCACTGACGATGAAGAAATAAATAACCTAGGAGTCAATACACAGAGGCCATCTATGTCTCATTTATATACCAGGGGAGGAGAGTGTCTAACTGCAGAATATCCCACTGCAAAATGGAGGAAACATGGAAAAAGCTGAGGGCTTTCTCCTAGAAGCTAGGATTAGCTAATTATACCTCAGGTAACTCAGTTTGGCCCAACACATATTGTCCTGTAGTGGCGATTCAAGCATCATTGAAATTAAAACCAAATCATCAAGAAATACAAATTACTCTCATTTTTAAAATTTTTGAAAATGGTTAATAACATGAAAAATTCTAGCAAAATACCTATGCTGGTTGAAAAGACCTGATTATCCTGCTTTCATTTTATCCTTGGCTATAAAATCTAAAAATCAGAATCTCTCTTGTTTACAAAAATAGTATATACATGGAAATGTATATGGTTATGATGACACTATTGACTGGATTTTATTTATGCATTTTTTTCAATAAGAAAATCATTTTAGTGGAGTTTGCATTTTTTTTAAAAAAAAAAAGGCAGTGTCATTAGTTGAGTACTCAGACTGCATAACCCTTCTCACAACAAGCTCAGTCACCAGGAACTTTGTAGATTGGAAAAAGAAACACATTACCGCACACCCGTGAAAGGCGCCTTTGTAAAAGCAGGGGGTTTGGGGACCGGAGTGGGGTGGGGGGGGGCGGGCAATGAATGTAGATCAATCAGCTCAAACACAGGGTTAGATATTATCAAAACAGATTTCACTCAAGTTAACAGTAATCAGCTCCAAAGTTCAACTGTTTTCTAAATATACTGAAGTTTTCATTAAAAGGTAAATGTTTGGCAGCATTGTGGCAGGAGGGGATTATGGAAATTAATAATTTTAGAATGTTCATGTCTTCTCCTACAGAACAGAAGGAAAGTCCTTTCATACCCAAATAACTATGTACTTCAAGAAAGATAAAGCCTTTCATGTTGGAAGAAAAATAAACCAATTTTTAAACTTGAAAATACAATAGATGTTTCGGTTTTCAACCTGGTGGTCTGTTTAAACTGTAGGGATCGTTTAAACTGTAGGGATCGTTAGAGATCTCCTGCAAAACAGATAAAGTGGATTTTGGTTTTACTCTTATGATCCGCAGTAGCTACCACAAGAAATAGCAATTTTTCTCCCACATCAAGTTCTGCTAAGTGAGGAGATAACATGTGGGAATTTACATGAACATAGGAAGTAGCATATAAATTAATTGTTCAGGTAAAACCACTCCTAAGTTAAGCTACTTATTTTTTTTTTAATTCACGAGGTTCGAATACAGTTACAAACTCATTTACAGATGCTAGGCAATTTGATCCAAGGTGAACTGTTATCATCTCTGCTCAGAAATACATATTTGTTACCAACAAAGAAATTCTCTTGATTTTGAGAACAATTAATTCTACCTAGTAACTCACAAAATCTATGGATAGGGCTGGACAATGTAGATATATTTTTTTCCTTTTGGGAAAACATGTCACAAAATGGAAAGAAAAATGAAGAATATTAAGGCTAGTGGTTAAGACATGACAGTACCATGGGTCCAGTCCTAGATAGGTTTCTCACTTACTAAGCCATTCAAGAAGCAATTTACCTGCCCAGAATCCTTCCCAATGCCCTGTAGATACACAAATCAGGAGCATTTCTTCAAGGTGAGACCCTTGCCAAAGGGTCTTTGCAGAAGCTTATTTATATCAAAGGTCAGAAATCTTTTTTTACTTATGTCCTCGTAAGATAAATAATTATATCACTAAAGGCTCAGGGAATTTTTCATTTTACATAAATATGTTCATCAACACAAAAATGCTTAACCCATTTAAAAACAATGCCAACATTTAATATCCTTGCAAAACCTCTGGAAAGCAAGGAGAGAGTGGGAGGTGTAAGTCAGAAGTGTTCAAAAGCTTCAGCCCCTTCCTACTCACAAGCCCTGAGTTCTCACTCATCACTCTGACCCCTCTTAGGTGCAAATCTCTGAGTCCGTAAAAGTTTGTCCTGCAGGTGTGTTTCCCATACCTGCCACAGTGTGAAGCCACCCTGGTTCTGGCCCTGAGGAAAAGTTCTCTTTCCTTGAAGCAAGATAATGTTTTAAAAAGCTGACTTTTAAACCTCTCACTGAATTTTTTAATGGATTAAATTCATCATGTCACCAGCTGCTGTGCAGCTAATAGAGCCATAAAACACTGTATTAAAGGATTACCCATGCAAAATTTCCTCTTGTGCTAATGTGAATTTTAATACTTTTAACATTTAGTTGAGATGGGAATGTCCAAGAACAGCTTGTTCAATAGGTTGTTCTATAAAATTAAGTTCCTCGTATCATCAGAAATGCCAGGACTCCATTAAGTTAAAATTTTACAGAGAGGCTCAGATGATTCACTGTGCAGCTTTTGTGAGGAGGAGACAACATCTGCTTCCACATTAATGCTCTTTTAAAAAAAGAAGAAAGAAGAGAAAAGCAAAACAGTCATGAATCCCATGCATTTGCAGAGACTGGGCTGAACAGAAGAAAATGCCAACTTTAGGTTTCTGGAAGGTCAATTTATCCAACCCCAAAATGGTGCTAATAATTGGGAACACCTAAGTTACATCCTCTTAAATGTTATTGTCAGAAGGTCAAAAAGTCTTAAAATATACAAAGTGGTGATTATGCCAAATCACATATATATCATACTTTGCATAAAAAATGTGATTATGTGTATCTAGATGGCAGAATAAAGAATGGAGAAAAATGTGTAGCTGAGAGAGGATAAAAGAAACACAGGAAAAGACACGAGAAATTATGTAGTTCAATTTCTTCATTTCATAGGTGGGGAGTCAATGCTGAGCCCCTAAGAGTTGCCAGCTTGCCCAAGGTCACATGTTAATCAATGCAGGGTGATGAATAAAACCCAGTTCTTCTGATATCTAGAATAAGAGATCACATGTAACTTACATATCTATAAATATGTATACATTAATTTTGTATACATGAAATGCCTTATGTGTTAAACAATAATAAAAATCAATAAGTAAACAGTGATAAGATCATCTTTCTTTATGAGAAACCTTTAGAAATAAGTGAACAAAGCTATATGTATTGCAAATCATTTCCAAAATCTTTCCAAATCAGATCACCTTCTGAATATTTAACTTGAAATTTTCTATTCTGAGTTACATAGTCTTAACCTCTTTTCATGAATGACCCTTCAAAGCCTGACTGTAATTGTTATCTGTGTATCTTAAATGTTACAGCTTTTTATTATTTACTAAATAAATCTATCTTAAATGAGGTTGCTAAAAATAACAGACTTTTTCTTTAATGTTGTTCAATAATGGGTCCAAATTTAATCATCAACAGGGGCTCCGAATTCTCATCACAATTATAGTGGACATTAGAATGTAACCGTGCCTGATTTGAAAATACAACTCAAGGATGATCGGTTTTAATGGAAATTCTCCAAAGCCAGTGTTCTTTACCCCAGCTGAATTTTGTCCGCAGCTCCGTATTTTGTACTCTGTATGTATTACTGTTCTGAGAGCCTGTCATTTCTTATCAGAATGAGAAAGGCTAAAGAGATAATATTTCAATAACATACTGGCCTGATCATAAAATAACTCAATGGAAATGTGTAACTGCCTCAGGCAGCCCGGCAGGGTACTCAGCACTCAGATGATTTCTATTCTGGGTTTTTTTTTTTTTTATGGTTACATTTTCTGTTATATCAGACATCCCCTCAAGTCTTAGTTATGCTTTTATTCAAAAGGAAAAACCAGAGCATAAAGACCTACAAAACTTATTATGATATATTACTATAAAGAAATAAAAGTAGCTGCCACGGTAGCATATTGATAAGGACAATCTTGCCGTATTAATTGACCTTTTTTCATCTCATCCACCAAGGCTGAGGCCTGAGTTTCTCAGTTGCTAGGCAACGGGGGGTCACAGTTTTCAGGTCTTAAATGTACAACCTAGTCAAAAAGAAGATGATGTGATCTTCAGAGAGAGGCAGATGCTTGGCAGCAGTAAGAATTTAATAGGTACAGAGGTTGTGAAATTTTTTCTTATCATGCTAAAAGCTGAAACAGAAACTTTAACTCGTCAAACAATTGTAGGAACAGTTTTTTAAGTTCTGGTGATTAGAATTGATTGCTGAAACAGTATGAAGAGAATATAGTCAAGCTTCTCTTTAATAAACGCACTGACATATGGCTTAAGTTTTTAGCTCCTGGTAGAACAATGATCAAGCTCTCACTCCAAACATGCATGTACACGCAGACATGTCAGAAACAGAAAATGATCTTGGGCGATGAATTTAGGGCTAGTCTGGAGAGAGGAATTTTGCGTTTCTGATTTTTTAAACATTTTTTTTTTCACAAACATTACTACATCCTGCCATGCTTAATGACAGTGCTGCAGGCAGCTCACCAGCTCCTAAAGGTCAGCTGCAGGAAAGCTCATTCCCTATCTTTTTTTGCTACTGCCAACTCAACACTTCCTTTAAACTTTAATAAAGGGCATTAGAGAGAACTTATTTCCCAACTGGAAAGGAACGCTCCATCCCTATACAATTGCATTTGACTATGTATTCCATTGGTGTGTATTTAATTTTCATTATATTACTTTAATAATATTTCAATAGTGGCAACTTTTCTAATAAGAAATTTGGCAGATTTAAATAACTGTTAACTGTTAAGAGAAAGATTTTGACTTTTTATTTTATAATTTATTTGAATATCTTACCCTGTGCAAAGAGCAGCTGTTTTCATTTTACCTTATTTCAATACCAACTCTATAAATATAGTAATATCTTGTGGAAAAGACATGGTAATTAACTCCTAAAGATTTACTTTGTTCAATGTAATGTTTTGGAAGAGAGAGGAATAAAAATATAAAAATATGTGTACATGAGTGTGTGTGTGAGTGTGTGTGTGTGTGTGTTGGGAGAAGAGTAACTAATTATAAAATAAACTATAGATAAATAATTTGGAGTCCAGAATTTAAAAAAACAGATATAAGGGTTTGCTGGTTTATTTTACTCTGAGCTCTATCTAAGTTACTATGGATCCCACCTGGTTTCAACCCTGTCTGCTAGATAGACACCCCGGCTCATATAAATAGCAATGAGATAGCCAGGAGGCAGGTCATGTGCCTGGAGACTCAGGCTGTCAGATAGCTCTAATGATTTCTTTGGCCCTTCAGGGTGAAAAATTTACTTCATACTTTTTTTGTCTAATATTTGCCATTTTCCTTTCCCTGAAGATAACTGTCATTTGGAGGTATGTCTGTTGCCTTTTCCAAGTTGTCAGCATTGAAAGAACATAAAATGAAATAGTTGAAAAGATAAGGACCCCATTCTACTGAATCAGATGTATACACATGCCCCTAAAATAGAATGGGCGAGAGTTTTCTCAGCTATTTTTCAGGGTTATTTTGCACTGTGTTCTTTCTGAGTCATAAATCCTGCTTGTCTTAAATCTTGGTCAAGACCTCTAGGTCAGAGGACAGAAGGAGGAAAAACAAGGTCTCTCCAGAGCAGCCTTCTGCAATCATAAGGACAATCTTAGTTATATGTTCTGAGCAAGTAAGGACAGTGGACCAGAAGCTGACCAGAAACTGTTTCACTAGTTTTACAGTAAGTACGGAACAGAGAATAAGAGTTTAGAAAGTTTCAGCACAATTGGGTAATTTTATGCCTGTTGAACCTAATTTAAAAATATTTGAACTAGTGCTTTGTATATCCTTTCATCTTAAGCTTTTAAAATCTATTATATTTTACAAAAATATGAGTCCACAATGGATTGGCAGAAAAACAAAAAACAAAAAAACCGGTTCTTGAGAAGTACCATCGGTGCTGAAGTCATTGTATCCAGTTTGTCATTGTCCTGGTAAAGCTGACAAATCGAACTTCAATGCAGAGCTCTTTACAATAGGGGAGGCAGGAGCCTGTAGAGGTTACCAAAGAAACTCTGGCCAAAAATCTGTTTTCCTTTTCCATGATGCTTACAATTTATTACTTTGAGCTAAGCATTCTTTTTCTGAGAATCTAAGAGGTCAATGTAGATACATTGATACATGTCTGGATTCACTGTTAGGTTGGTTACTTCTGAGAGCAGAAGGCAGATATTGAGCTCTGCTATAAGATGAAAAAGTTTTTAAAAAATAGAAGCGAGAATGGGGTTTAGTAGAGAATCCAAGAATCTTGGTTCTGAAAAGGGTCTTGATGGAACTGTGCTTCTGTACTGCTTTGACCTATACATATCTTGTCTGCTGTCCATGAAGTACATCTCTTCAGGGTACACACACACACACACACACACACACACACACACACACACATACACACACAGAGTGAATCTGACCTCCATAACTTTCCTACTCTGATCCAACTGACAATAAATTCTTTCTGAGGACAACTGAATTTGCTCACACTGTATGATGTATTCTCAGATCTATTCCCGCTTTCCCTTATCTTGTCTCTGTGTCGCAGAAATGGTGGTTTCCAGATTCCTGTGTCCTCTTGGTCTCTCCTTAGGTTTGTTGAGTGGGAGGTTCTGCACTTCCAGATGCTACTCCCAGCATGGAGACTAATCACTGTACAGCTCTCAGTGTAACCACAGTCATCACCTCCAGGAGATAGTTCATCATTGCCCAGTGAAAATGGCCTGGAGAAGCAACATGGTCTGCAGTTCTCAACCAAACTCCAACCACCAGAGAAAGAGGCAGGTGTGCAGTCCAAAAAGAAAGCTCATGACATCTCTGAAGAGTTGAATCAGTGACTGGAAGACATCATAAATATATTCATCTGCTGCAGGCATGGTAAGAGAGAGTGTTCCACCAAGATCCAGGAGCAACCTGAGAGTGCAGAGCCACTGACAACAAGGATGGACCTGTGAGGAGACCACTGAAGAGACTGAAAGGAGCCTGGGCCTTCTGAAGAGCCACCCATAGCCAAAGAGCCCGTCAGCAATAAAGAGCAAATGTCGGGAAAGAAATTTTAAAAGGATTAGACAAGTGTTATGCTCTAATATACAACTTTTCTTTGAATTATTTCTAAACAGGGACACTTCTTCCAACTTTTACTAAAAGCCATAACTAATATTTGGATAACTCCAATAGAATCTCTCAGAGTCTCCCTACATCTTTTCCTGCTGTAGTTGTCCACAGCCCCTTCCACACAATGGAGTTAAAGTGAATTTTTCAACATGTTACCCAAGGAGTAAATCAAGGATTCTTTCTTGCTCTACTTTGGCAGGCATCTCTAGCAGCAGCTGCATCTGTTTAGGATTCCAGCTCCTACCAGGAGGTTCCCACTGTGGTCCCAGAATCGCCCAAAGGAGCCAGCTTCTGGAGTCTGATAACATCACCTTTCCCTGAGTCCTTCTAGCCCTTGCTTATGTTGCTCATCTCTGAGTGCCTTACTGTCCTGTCTGTCTCTTCAGCTCTTCTATGACCTATGTAAACAATATCATATACTGAGCACCCCTATTTGACATGCCCAAAAAGATAGTTATTCTTCTAACATATGTGCTTGATATTCTTATGGGTAAGTCTGTATGGGCAACTACAGACCTAAAATCCAGGCATAGCTTGGGCAGAAAAAGCACTGATGGAGGATATAATACAAACTTCTCAGTGAACTAGAATCTCCTTGAGCATCAAGATCCTATCTTGTTCATCACTATATCCCCAAGACCCAATTCAGTGCCAACACATGATCGGTACACAATTAATATTACTTGAATATTTTTAAATGAAAAATAAGGAATATTTTACTTAAATATTTTTAAATTCAGGAAGAATTAACATATTTATTTTATACTGTACAAAAGTAAAATTAGAGACCTTCATGTAATGTTTTTAAACCACAGGAATTCCTAGTCACACTGTTTTATTGGCCAATAATTTGCCCATTCTTTTAGTAGATGCAATGAGCTCAAAGGAACTTAATTTTTCAATTAAAATTTTTAAAATCAATCAGATTTGCCTTCAAAAAAGCAAGAGAAATTGTTTCAGCAGAATTCCTTTCTGAAACCCAAATTGAGCTGGTTAAATTTTACCTGGGCAAAATGTACAGGGTAAATTATCACATCATAAAACTGTCTGGTGGGATTCTCACTGTTTGAGGTGTTAAATACCTATGTCTGCCTTCAAAGAAAACTACCTTTGACATTTACTTCTTAGAAAAAAGGCAAGAGCTAACTTTGGCAGGGCTGGCCTGAGGCAAAAGTGGGAGGTTATAGAGATTGGACTTGGTTTACCTGCTTCTTTCCTAACTCCACAGATCCCTTTTACCTCTCTCCAGCACTCTCTGCTGCTGTCTCTCCCCACCTCTCACAGGTAGAGAAAATGCACTTTAAGCCTTCACTTACACTAGGTTGCAACCACTAATCATAGCTTAAAAGTCTGTTCTTCCCTGGAATATGTACATTTTTACAGTAAACAATTAGATTGGTATTTCTCAAATTTTAGCAAGCATTAGAATCACTGTTAAAAGACACAAACACACACAATAGCCAAACATGTTTTAAAATTACAAATTCTCCTAGATTTACCCCAAGGTTCTAACTTATTAGGACTATAGTGGAACTTTGAAATCTGTATTTTTAAAGCTCTTATTCATCCTGAGGCTTTGGAACCCCTCTTTGGGGAGGTCAGTGTTACAGGGAAAAGAACTCAGGCAGGGCTGAGTTCATTCCCAGTTCCACTTCTTATAACCAGTACAACGTGGAATAAATTACTGAAACTCTATCAGCCTCAGTGCATCAATCATAAAACGTAATCTTCAGCAGCCTTAAAATTGCCTCATGTTGTCAATCTCCTGCCCTGCCTACTTGGAAAGCACCTCCCAACTCTGGATTCTGTAAGAAAGAAAAAACAAATGATAATTACTTGTAAATGAGAAAATTTAAAATTGGGGGGTTCCCCACCAAAATTTCAGGAGTGAAAGACAAGGAAACATACCTTTTAATCTTTTTTAAGTTGAAAAAAAAAATCACTTTGCCAACCAATGAAGAACTGGCTTCTTGCAAAGTGGTGGCTACTTGGGCAATCAGCATATAGCAGCCTATGGATTCTTTAACTAGAGTAATGGTTATGTTTTCTTGATTATTTTTAATAATAAGCTTTACTTGTGTAATTATTACCTCTGCACCCCAACTCCTAGCTATTCTTTTTTAATTTGGGGAAAAATCCATTATCAAAAAATTTTGAAAAAAAAATTGGATACATCATTCTAAACTTGTCAGATTGATTAATAGATTTTGCCTCTTGCCACAAGAAAATGACATGTGACTTAGCAGTTCACTGAATTTGTTCAATAAACAATATTCAGAGTGCTAGGCACAAAGGCTATGAAGGTAAATAAAACCAAGCCCTTAAAACACTCATGGTCAACGAGAGTAACAGTCATTTCAGTAAAGCCCTCAAATAAAATATGGTAGGTACCTGAACAGAAGCATGTAGAGGGTTCAGTGCCTGAAAAAGGAGTGTGAACAGTTATCACCCATGGGACATGATGCTAAGTGATTTCAAAAAATCACTGGCAGTTTTCTAAAGAATAGATCGAATGATTCATGACTGGCCACAGAGAGATCACTTAAGACAGAGATTTTTGAGGTGTGGTATATGTAAAAATCACCTAGAAAGCTTGATTAAAACCACATTCCTGGGTCCCACTCCAGATTTAGAAAGTCTAGGAGAGGCCCTGAGAATGTGCTTTTCTATGAAGTTCCCAGATGATGCCGATGCTGCTAGTTCTTGAACCACACTTTGCATGATGTTAGGACGATGTTGAGGGAGTGCCAGCAAAATGTGTTGAAGGGATTTTCAACGAGTTGATCAGAGCCTGGAAGGCATTACCCGTTAGAAAACAAATCACTTAAGATGAAGGAAGCTTTCAGTCAAGCAAACAGTGAAGCACTAGATTCTACGGGCAACACAAAGATTGGAGACAGCTGAGTTCAAATTTCAGCTTTGCCACTTACTGGCTGGGTAATTTTAAGCAGGTTACCTAAGGTCTCATCTATAAGATTTCTATTCTTTAGAAAACAAAATTAAATTCCCAGAGATTTTATAAGATTAAAGGAGACAATGCAAATAAAGGGAACTTGGTACCGTGACTGGCACATAGTAGGCCATAAACAGTAGCTGTAAGTGGCATAGCTTCTGCTCCCTAACTGCCTGCAATCTAAAGGTGAAAAATGACATTTACAAAATAAATTTCATACAAATCATACACATATGATTATAATAAATGCTACATTTGTGGTTAAAAATAAAGTTCAATGGAATAACAGATTATTAACAAGAGCCACCTCAAAAAAATACTTTGAAGATTCAATGAAATAATGAATCTAAAGTCCACAACATATATTTATTTAATAGGTACTCAGCAAATTGATTTTTCTCTCCCTCCCACCCTTTATTCTAATCGAGATTTCTGGGAGAGTCTCATGAAATGGATATAGTTTAAGCAGCGCTTAAATTTTCCTAATCTGGGTATTGTTTTTGTGCTTTTCCTCAACATTTTGAAGAGATAACATCCTGTCAGATTGCCAGACCACCCAGCTCACATTCCCAAATGCTTCCAGACCCTAATAAGCCCAGCATCACAGATTGCAAAGCATTGTCATTCCCTCTGCTAATAAATCCACTCCAACAAATCATTCCTGTGTCTGTGTGATGAAAGGTAAGGGGGAAACCTGCTGAATTGTAACATTTAGGATCAGAAACTTTAAAACTCTTTTTAAAATTCTATCAGAAAGATCATGAAAGCTTCTTTTGTCAAATTCACTGTGCATGTACAGGCCATTTTTGAACTTTTTACCTTTTGGTGATGCTTTTGATCTGCAACGCACACGATCTCATTAAAAGCATATTATTTAGCTTAAACTTCAAACGCTTACCATTTTTCCCAGTAGCCTGGGGCTCGGGGGAGTGTAAGGCAGTTCATGTGGGCTTTATGTCATGGCAACATGTCATAAAGTATCTGCGGGGATACTGCTGCAAAGGTATGCTGGGGAGGGGGAGGATTCTGGCTCAGACACTTTAGAGAGTTTTGCAAGGTGAGGTCAGTACTCGTCTGCCAATGAAGTGACTCCTAATTACTCAAGAATGTTCAGCCTGGGTAGGCTGACATACAGGGCAATAAATCTTAGTGGAAAAACTAGACACCTGGTTCTCAGATCAGGATGACTTTCCCAGGTTCAGTTAAATTAATTGTCTTGTTTCTCATTCCTCATACAGTCTTTGGAGAAAAAGTACAACTGAAATTATAAAACCAGCCATTGATTTGTTGTTTAGCATTCCTTAGTGTACTAAAGGTGAATGGGGTCTTTCAAAGCAAAGCAAGCTATTGTTAATGTGAATACAATGTACATATATAATCACTCCGATTATTTACAATTATATTTGATAGAATTACTGTATGTGATACTTTATGCACACCCATGTGGTGGAGAAAAATATATAAATACAAAACAAAATCTTTAGGGCACAGACCGAGTCTATTCTGATTAAGAAACACTTTAAGTCAAGAAAACATAGAACATTAGATAATGCTGATTTGTTTCTAGGGGTGATATTTTTCCCAGGTAACATCACTTTCTCTCTGTGTATAAGTCAGCCCCTTTCTGCTTCAATATGGAATCCACTAGGAAAGAATAAACAATTCCTCTTATGATGCAGCCCAAAATTGAGAACTAAGTAAGATCTAGTACAATAAAATGTCCATAGGTCAGAGGTTCAGAGTCATTTGTGGGCCAATGAACTGAAGGACACAGCCTTCTTCAGTCTTTCCTCTCTATCATCCCACTGACTTCTCACCTCATGCAGCTTCAAATGTTATATTCCAGTTAGAGGCAGGAATTTTAAAATGAGAAGAAGTGTTATCTGCCACTGGCATCTGCTTTTTCCAAGGACCCCTACCACAGACTTCCTCTCATCTTATTGGCCAGAGTTAGGACCCATGGGCACTGCTAGCTGCAAAGGAAGCTTGGACTTTGGAGGGCAAGATTATTATAATTGCTTGGACCAGTCACAGTCCACCCCTAGGAACTGGACACATTGCAGCCCAAACAAAATCGTAATTCTATAAGCAAGAAAGAAGAGGGAAATTTATATTAGGTAGGAAACTTACATGGTGTGCTCACACTCTCCTTTTGGGGTAATTAAAATTTCTTTAAAAAATCATACATAAGATAGGACCAACTGACTAACCGAGAATAAGCAGAACTTTCTAGATATCTTTATAATAAAGATTAGGGTTTATTGGGTTGGTGAGCGATTTGAGGTATGTTTCTTCAAGATGTGGTTATTAGAAGAGTTTTGTCTCAGTCATGCCAACTGCCTTACTGTAGCCCTCACAAAAGAGACCCAAAGCCTAAAGTCTTTCTTGAGCCCCAGTACAAGTTCTTGGAGGAAATCCAGTGCTCTGCCAAGCTCTCCATAAGAGCAAAGGAATCCTAACAGTTTTTTTTTTTTAAATCAGGATTATTTTTCCACCTTCCCTTTATTCTTGACCCTCACATTCCCACCATCCTACCCTCCACTGACTCTCACTATGAAATGCCCACTTGCTCTCAAAAAGGAAACTCTAGAATCATCTTTGAGCAATAACAATCTGGTCTTTTTTTTAAGAACATTACCAACTCCTGGGATTTCAAAAACTGATAGGTAAAATTATTTACACATCTAAGAAGCAATGTTGAGGGAAGATGCAAAACTCCTAGGCTAACTGCAGTGTACTCCCTATAATAAATTATCAAAAAATAAATTCAGGATGCATTCTCTATTAAGACTTATGTGATAGTCAATGAGTAAAGGCTCCAAGTTCAGTTCCTCAACCAATAGCACCATTTTTCAGAGCAACAAGAGTCTCTGAAAAAAAATTCACAGTAAATTAAGTACAGTTAGAGCAAACTTCACCACCACTAGCCCAGTAAAAAAGTAATCATTCAGCCTTCATCCCTAGCACCCATTAAGACTTGAACCATTTCTCAAATCAGTGATCTTTTTAAGTGGTCATTATCTTGAATGCTGTCCTAATTTAAAGAATCCTCATTAAGTGATACCATAATGATATTAAACTTCAGTCTTTGCTAAGAAGTGAAGGTAATAAAGCTTCCCAAGAAGTGGCAACTTCTATTTTTGATCCAACCCATAAAAATAGCTAACTACTTTCTAGTGCTTTGATAAGCTAGGCTTTTTTAAATGTTTCTTTAAGAAGCATTTACTCCAATGGTAGACATTGAGAGTTGAAAGGGACATTTGAAAACATATAGTTAGTTCTGCTCCGTCATTTAACAAATGAGAAGGTTGAGGCCCATATATGTCAGGTGATGTACACAGTGTCTTACAGTTGGTTAGCTGCAGAACTAGTTTAACATATTTAAATATAATAAAAAAAAAACTTATTGAGACAAGAGTAACAGCATTTGTTCTTCTCTGCTTTTGCCTCCTTAAGCAGGCATCAGACAGAATCTTCTTATTCCAGGTAAATAAACATGACTATGACAAATATACTCCAGAAAGGGTCGTGAGATTTAGCAAATGAAAAGACAGCAAATCCAGTCAAATTCGAATTTCAAAGAATGAGTAATTGTCCAGTATCAGTATGTCCCAACATTTTGTTTTGTTCTGTTTTTTATATAAATTTTTTCTTTTATCTAATATTTGTTTTTATCTTTAACTGAGCATCCTGGCTATTATCAGACACTCCTAACTGAAGACTTCATGAAGATGATAAAAATAAAAAATGAGAACTGCCAAACTTCTGATATTGTATTAGAGATGTGTTAGGGCTGCCATAACTCTACTACAGACTGGGGGAGTCAACAGTTATATGTAAATTTTTTAATGTGTGGGGGGTCAGTGCCCCAAACCCCCACTTTGTTCAAAGGTCAACTGTACTACAGTCTATACAAGGTACACAAGATGGTTCTGATAGCAATAACTGTTTCTTCCTCACTGAGCACAAGTAATAACTCAATCTATTTTGATGAGAAATATTTCAAAACTAACCTGGATCCTCTTCTATCTTATTACTTCTCTCTGAATGTGGCCTTCTTGCTACTTATTGTCAAGCACAAAATTGTTCTTAGACATTGCTTTTAGCCATCATCTTTGGGATCAGAACTCACTTTCTGAAGAGAAGCTTGATTCTCTCCAAAAGTTGGCTGCTCGCTTTACTTACTAAGAAAGATGACTGCATAAGGCTGCAACCTTCTGCCTCTCCCCACCACCCCCCCCCCATCTGGGCCCTCATCCTATATGTGTGTAACTTGAGCGAGCTTGTTTCCTCTGACTTCACCAGCTTGAAGAGGAGCACTGGTAGTGCAAGGGGCACATGAGAGCCCTTTGTCAAGAAGACTCACTTTCTGATTAAAGTTTGAGCTGAAAGTGAGCCACAGAATCTGATTGTTGTAATTACTGTTTAACTACTTTATGCTCCAAATTACTTTGTGCTCTATATTAGACCCAGATATGTGAGATGATTTGCTCAATGTCTTACAGATAGTTGCAGAACTAGCATAGTATACAAAAAAATCTAGTCAGAAATAAACCTCTTGGAGACCAAAGTCTAAAAGCATTTCTACCAACAGAGCAAGACTCTGAGCTAATGTTCTTTCCTCTATACCACTCAATCTCTTACAATTTCCAGCAAAGTCAACCAAAGATGCAAGACTTGCTTGACTATAACCTAATGTAGATGGTTTCTTTGATCAGTAATGACTTTGAACAGTGACTTCCATATCCTTGATTTATAATATTTGCTTCAAAGGTTGCACCAAAAACTGTGGGTGCCACTCACTAGCAATATTTAATCATCTAGCTTTGTACAAAAAAAGATGGAAGGAAGAACATTATAATATAATATGACATTATGCCCTTGATATGACATTTCACTAATGCCATTATGTTAGAAGTGGAGATAGATTAACAAGATATTGTCTCTTTGACTGAAGATGATAAAGTGATCTCAGAATAAAGAACATCAAAGTTTCAAAATCATAAATGAATCATATTTTCTATTTTACATTTCTGCACAAGAGAATCATTATTCATGATTAATGTTTTTAAACAATCAGATTAATGCATTTCACTCTTTATCTACCAGTGTCTTTGCTCCTGTTGAAAATGAATGTAAATATATGCTATAACTTCTGTTATTATAACCTATTGAAAAGCCTTCAATATCCTAAGGATCCTAAAGGGTAGGACAATTTAAATAAGAGTGTTATTGTTTTTAGCCAAAGGCCTACGCAAAGCTAAGCATGATATATATATATATGTATATATATATATATATATATATATATATATATATACACACACACACACACAATTTGACATTTAAAAAAAAAATCTAGATTTACCACAGAACAAAATTAGGAGAACATGTGATTTCAAGTTTAAGTTCATAAGGCAAACCTCAGAACACTACTACATGAGGTTGGTTTAGCTGCACTGTCTAAAAATTTTTTGGCTCTGATTTTCAAGACAGTCTTCGCAAAAAGACAAAAGATTGAAAGATACACGTGAGTCTGTAACAGTAAGTAAATTACCATTCCTGGAATTTTTCTTCATTGATACTGATCCAGATATCCCTTAACCCCAACCCAATAACTTTAGCCAAGGCTTCAGATATTTAAAGGACAACACAAAGTAGAATGAAAATCTTAAAATCCTATACTGAACTCAAGGACATTACGACAGGGCTAGAGTTTTATAACAAATCTGCCATACACTAATGATAGCCATAACCATAGTCTGTAATATAAAAACTTATTCAGACTTGAGAAAGGTAAGGTTAAATATAAAGAGTAATAGTTTGTGATCATTGTTGATTGTACTCTACAAAATAGATTAAATGTATACAGAAGAGGCTGAGCATTTGATTAAACGTCAAGCTATAGAAATCAATGTTTATTTGAAAAGTGAACTGGTAGTGCACAAAGATGAAATAACTTCTAGTATTCTAATATACAGCCCCTCATAATTCCATAGCTGGAGATGGAATCATTTTTAATGTGTAGTTTTTAGTGGTATCTGAATTAAATTAAATACTGTTTTTTGATATAATTCAAATGGCAATGCCCATGGACATACATAATTAGAGTGGCACATTAAAGGTGATTACTTATTTAAAATAATTTTTCAATTATTTCTGATATTTAAACAAAATCAAAGTACCTTATGAAGACTCTTCAGACTAAGAAAAATAAATCTGTCCAAGAAGGAAAGGATTGGTAGAGTTAAGAAAATACTGATATGCTTTTAAATTCTGTAAAATAGAATTCTGGGTCTACCACTCCAATTCATGTTCAACCACGAGGTGGCACACTACTGCCTTCTTTCCACCATTCAACAGCAGAAAAAGAAAGTATCATTGGAAGATGTTGGGTTTAGTTTATTGTTTGTTGTTTTGTATGCTGAATACTCACCAAAACCAATTTAACATCATAAAAATATAAATCTGCAAATTATTTCTTCCCAGCTTTAAGATTTTTTTACTATCAGTGGATCAAAAAGTCCACTGATATCCCTTTACAGAGAAATAGAAACAACTGAAAAAATAATTTTATTTTTAAGGATATTCAAACAAAGATTATTGGCATTTAGTATATTCTACACTTGTATTTTACATTTGCAAAATATGTTATCATAAAAATAAATATGATAGAATAAGAAATATCATATATAATCTCATTAAAGTTCTGAACAGATAGCAAAGATTTTGGTAAATTATTTCCTACAATTATGACTTTATTGCCAAAATCATTCATCAAAATCACCCCAATTTTAAAAATATTTTAACAGAGTCTCCATTTGCATTGATTCAGATTCAGTAATAGAGATTGTCATAATGCCTTAGAAAATAGTCCCTCTTGCTTAAAAGTAAATATGCCTTTAACTTCAATTTCCTGGGTGTAGGGGGAAGGTGCCCTTTTTGTTTACTGGGGTATATCAAACACATTTTGGAGTTATCCTGGTTGACTAAGAACCAGCAAGCATAAGCTAATAGTACTTTACACATAACTTTTAATGTCCATTGATCGAATGGGCTGCACAAATGGGAATTTTGCTTCATTCAGTTTTAAAATGATCACAGAACAGAAGGAGATGAATTCTAGTCCCAGTTTTGTCTCTAGCTAGCTGTGCTGCCTTGAGCAAATCATTTAAATTCTTTATACCTTCTTTTCTTAAATGAAAAATTAAGTGACATATTTCTAAGCCTCTATTTCACTTGTAAATATAGGATTTTACTATCTACGAATAGCCCTAATGAAAATAGTGTACAGCTTGCTTCCCACAGTCCCTGATGAATAGAACCAAGAGCTCAAAACACAAGGAGGAAGGAGAAACTCTTTGGTTTAGAATTTGTTTACTTACTCTGATCTATTTGATATTTAGCCACCTGAGAATGAATTCATTGTGCTCTTTCTCTAGCTGTCTCGCACAGATTCTTCAATAGACTCTGTCTTCACGGAGTCCATCTTCTGGAACCCACAACTTAAGTGTCCAGTAAGATTGATAGCCATGGCTTTAAAACTATATTATGCTCATTTAAGATGATCCTAAAACATTAACTCCTTTTCTTATAATGTGTTCCTGAATTACTCTGCTAACTTAGGGCTCCATTATATTTTCATATTGAGTTTACAAATGTAAAATCTCTGAATTCTCCAATTTTGAGAATAAGGCTACAGCATACACATGCTATATACAAAATCTACACTGATCCATATTTTTTGTAATGATTTCTAATTCTGCCTCTTCTATAATAAACTAATTAATGCATGAATTTACAAATTTGTCCAAGAAACATAGTTAATGGGATAACCATGAGAGGGTATGTTTCTTTTTTAGCATACAAGGGCTTCTCTCCTTCTTTATTGTGCACTTCTGATGGTATTTTTTAAAGATTTTCATGAGGGCTGGGTCCTTAATTAAGACTTTAAAATTAGGGCAATAAATATATTTTATTGGTTGTAATAGCTTTTTCTTTATTAGAAGGATAACATACTGCTGGTTAACTGGTCATGAAATATTAATTAAAAAGAAAAATATATGATGGAAGCAATCTTGGTTGGCGCTAATTCATTTTTTCACTGGGATTTTTTTTCTGCATAAAATTAAAGGTGTATGGACCCAGTCATGCCATCCATGGGGAAACACCAACTGGTCCTGCAGCTCTGGCCCTGGCAGCTCACCCAGTGACAGCAGGCTCCAGAGCGTCCCTGCACCAATATCCAAGGCCCACAGAGGCAGTCTTGTTTGGACAGTAGCAGTCAGGAACATGCTCAGGACAAAGCATTCCTGGCGACTTCCCACAACAGTATGTATGAACACGACAGCTCTGCATGGAACAGTTCTGTCTCTACCAAGCAAGAGGAGACAGCAGGGACTCTCTCTGCTTTAGGCATCTATCTTTGCTAACTAGTACCTTCCATAACTTCCAGTTAAAGGTCACATTCCTCACAGATTCCTCGCACTCCATCAGCCTGCTCCCCTCAACCTGGCTAAAGGGATGATATAAAACTTAAATTTAAGAGAAAAACACTGCCTGTGATACTAAAAATTGAATTAAAATAAGCTTCTTAGGGCAATTCTGATATACTGGTTTTATTTTGCTGGAAGAAATCCTGGGGAACATGCCCTCACTCTTAACTGCAGGGAACAAGGCAGGTGTGTGTGCTGGTAGTCACCCTCAGAGCAAAGTTTTACTTGAGCCCTCAGTAGCAATCTCCAGGGGAACCAGGTATCTCCAACCAGTGGTTCTCAGACTTTAATGTGCATCTAAAAGGCAGCTTCTGATTCAGCAGTTTCTGGAGCAGAGAAGTTAGTAGTCCTCACTTCACTGGGAATAGTGAGGACTTGATCAACTCCATGAAACTTTGCAGCAGGTAGCCTTTGTCCAGTAAAGAGAATGAAGAATAGAGCTTGACTGAAGTCTATAAGGTTTTTTTTAATAAAATTAAGTGATTTATTATAGTTAGGCGATTCTCAGTAAATGTTTTAAATCTCTGTCATTATAATATCATTTGCATAATAGGAATTTTTAAAAATAATTTTTAAAAGTTTAAATAATTTTTAAAATCACTGATATCTCAAAGTGAATGTTTCCATTCTTTTCCTGGATTTTCTATATTCATTCACTGGCTTTTTTACTTTCAGCCTTCAACAGGACGAAGTGTTTTATTTTTCCCCTGATTAACGACTTATTTTTTAAATTATAACACAGTAAAATTGACTTTTTATGTAATATAGGTCTATGAATTTTAATACATGTATAGATTCACTTAAACACCACCACAATTAGTTCATTGCTGTCCTTCTTTCCAAAAAAAAAAAAAAAAAGACATAGGATTTTGGTTCCCAAATTTCTACAGCTTTCTCTTTTTATGCCCCTTTCTCAAGTTCCCTTCTTTGCTCCCAGACTTTCGGACATTATAAGTGTTTGGTTCTTTAATAAAAGTAAAATAAAATTAAGTGTCGTTTTGAGAAAAATTCCAGAAAATTCACATTCTTCTTGAAGTAGCAGGAGGCACAAACGAGTTGAAACGTCAAGGTGTTTCGACTGTGACACAACTACACATGTCTCTGAATCCAGGTTGGAAGCAAACACACCCTCCTGGCTTGAGCTCACAGACAGGGACAAGTTGACCTCCAGTGTAAACCGTGGATCTTCCTCAGGTTGGGAGATTCTCTACAACAGTCTCTTTATTTTACTGCCAGAGTCAACCCAGAAAAGAGTACAGGCTGTCTCAGAGCCCACATGACCTATAAACTCCAATCCTCCAGGCTGGAGGGTAAAGCACCCCGCTGAATGGAGACTACATCAGAGAGCCCCAAAATAGGTCACTGACAAAAGGCAGAAATGAATTAGGTAATTTATTCTGTTTCAGCTAGTAGGGCACTAGAAGCTGTTGAATCTGTACCCTCACCCCCCACAAAAAAAAAGTTTCAAATCACAGAACAGATCTCATTCTTCAATGATTCATATTAACAACTGTAGGTAAAAGAATAAACCTTCAGAAGATGACAGAAATGCTTTAATTTGGGGGCTATTCCCAGACCCTGTATACTTTTAGCTCCATTCGTACCACAAAACTAAAAATACCGCCTTTGATTTACAGAAGGAAAAAAAAAGATGGCATTACTGAAAAGAACCATTACTCCTGTGCCTCCTCATGTAGTTCAATGTTAAGTACTCTACAAAACTGAATCCTTGGTGGAATGCAATTCTGTAATTCAATCGAGAGATCTTGCTAATGTCCCAGTCTGCAAGAACATAGCTTAAGGGTTTAGGTTTAGCAGGAAACCTTGCAAACCAGAGACGGAATTACAGCCTGCCTCTTCAGTCAGGGATGAGTGAGGGTTGTTGGCAATGTAATATTAAACAATTATTAAGATTTTTTTTTAAAGGAAATGTAAGAATTATTAGGTTAAGTTTGTCTCAGTCAGAGACTGGGGATTGGAAGGTAAAAAATGAAGACAAGACACCAGATGAACAAAATGTTGATACTTGTTGAAGTAAATGGGAACCAAGTAGATCATTCTCTTTATTTTTGTGTATGTTTGAAAATGTCCGTAATGAAAAGTTTAAAGAAAAAATAATGCCACCAAAAGTATAATGAAAAAATAAGCTTTCTTGAAACTTGGAATTTGTAGATGTTTTTTTATTTTATAAATTAAATGTAAATATAAATACATATTATATGCTAACTTCTGTAAGATTAATTAATCAGTATAGATAAAAACACTGTAAATGCAGCAGTAAGAGTCCTTCTTGGTGCACCAAGGGAGCTCTCTTATGTAATGAAGTCTTTGGAGTCGTGACATTCATGTATTATTCATACACACACACACACACACACACAACACTAATTATTTGTGTCACAAATGGGTCATTGCAGGATTTCTTTAAACAATACATGTCAATAATATGGCTCAAGTATTTTCACTTATATAACAAACTGTTTCAAAGCTCTAAGCATTTAGGGAGTACTTTAAAAAGTACCTATTACCTAGCCCTACTTCAGATAAGTTTATCAAGTTCTCCAAATTTTTAAATACATCTAGGATTGAGAGTTACTAGTCTACCACTCTCAGGAGCATGGCTAAGTATTAAAGTGAAAAAACATCTTCAAAACTTGCCAGGATCACTAAATTGTTTAGATAACCTCAAACATCTATGCTAAGTAGAAAGTGTCTGCTGTAGAGAGATTAAATTGTAATGGCAGTCATAATATGCTCAATGTAAAATAGAATAAAATGAAGCAAGCAGGAGGGGAAAATGTCTTATAGGTTGACCAATGGTGGGGTCAGTGATGGATTAAGGACCTACTAGAAGAAAGAAAAGGAAGAAAATTAAAACATAGTAATAAGATCTAGAGCCAGATTAACCCAATAAACATTGGAAAATTCACCCAGGGCTAACTGAGCCAACTGAATTTTCAGGCATACTCTTCCCATTATACTTTATGTTATCAACAACTCCAAGAAACTCCTTACTCAGTTTTTCCTAACTTTCTTCCAAGGAATCTCATACCCTATAGACCTGGGTTTGCTGAGATTTGCCTAGCTTGTTAATTTTGTTTCTCTAATCTCAGATAAAATAGTCTTTTTTCTTTCTCTGTCCACAGCATAAATTTTTATTTGGATGAAGCTGCTGTTTGTGCTCAAGCCTGTCTATTGTTAAACCAATAGTCTCACCTATCACATGATATCTGAAGAGAAAAAAAAAGGCAGCCTGTCTTTGGACTAACCTGATTCCAATTGCAACCAAGTCAAAAAACAATGTTCGCTCACATCTATTCCATGAAGGCTGTTGAGAATTAGTTCCTTCCTTAGCATGGGAATGCCTCAAGTTCAGGATGCCTCATGTAGGTATAGTACTATTACAGCTAAATTCAAGAAGTAATTACTGGAGCACTTTAAACAAAAACAGTAATTTATTTGAATCTCACAAATCCAATTTATTTGATCCTGTTGTACAGGTGAGACATTAATTAATATCCACACTTTACATATGATCAAACTGAGGTTCAAAAAGATTATGGCTTATGTGTTCTCACACTGTTTGTCAAAACACACATAAAAAAAAAAAACTAATTTTATGATTCCTAATCTATTGCCTATTCCACCAGATCACAGTTGCTCTCCACATGTCAACATGTACATTTAGTGAGCAAAGCATTGCACTGGATACTGTGGAAGAGACAAGAACAAAAGGTCCCTGTCCTACAACAGCTTGAAGTCTAATTGGAGAATAAGATATTTCATTTTGTGAACAAAATGAAAAAAATTAAAAACTCTAATACCTGTATTAAATATTGGAAAAAAAGATGACAAAACCCGGTATAGGCTACAGGGCCTGGTGATTCAAACTAAATAAAAGGAGATATTCAACAAATATTACTTGGCAAATATTTGTTGAGCACCTACTATTCATCAACACTTTTCTCCAAGAGTGAGGACCTTGTATCTTTCTTACCCAGAATTTGGAGATGCTAGGTGAGAGAGATACTAAAGAATAGACCCAGCTGACTTTTCAGGGTACGTGGAGTGCAGAGCTAATGGGGCTGTCTGTAACAGTGAACAGTGCAGGTCTGGGAACCAGGACGTCACGCTAAATTACACATGGCCAGATGGCTCTCTCATGCCCTTTCTGCATCTTTGACTTGTTGAGCAATCTGTACCTTGATAAGACCACTGATAAAACATTCATGGGACCAGATTAGGTTTAAAAATCTACCTAATGTAGCGTGAAATGTGTAGTGTTGGCTCCAGCAATCAAAGAGGTTGCGTGGATGCGTTCCGCTTTGCAGCCGTGTTGACCTGTAAGGCTCTGGAGTCATATTCTTCTGGTTTTTATTCTTTCAAGTCACTGGGAAGAAATAAATCTCTGTGCATCTTCTTCTAGCTGTCTTACCAGTTCACCGGTACATATACACTGTTTTTCTGTTTTGCTGTAGTAGCTTCTTCTGCATCATGTTCTAAGGCTACTCCCAACCAGGATAGCTGAGGGAGTGATCCCAGAAAGGATTGGGCAATATTACTTTTAAAAGGAATTCTATTTATTTTGATAAAACATCTTTTATTTTATCAGTTTCTTAGTGATAATACATGCTTCAGAGAAAGATGCATGCTTAACACTGGGCCTTGAGCAAAATTTCTTGGTCTTCGATTACATTAAACCAAATTAAATTAGCTAATTAATCTATGAAGCAAATGCTATCTACTTACTATGTGTCAGAAATTGCATATAGAAAAAAACAATTGATTTCTTTATTCTACAATAATTTTTCAAAGTGGTTGTTAGATCCATTTAAGTCAATTACGAAGATTGGAAGAGGTTGATGTTTGCCTTGGGTGTCATCACACAATTTTAGTTTTACCTCCCACCACCCCAAAGTAGACCCTCTGTTCTGTTAGGCTACTTTCCTCACATACTGCCTCTCGACCCCTGGGTCCTGGGGTCCATCACCCTGGCTTGAAAAGTCCTCACAAATGCTTATTCACATCACACAAACCTTTATGACCAAGTAAGTTCCCCAATCCTATTAGTGTTTTCTTGCCCACTCAGTCCTCAAAGTTTACTGTCTCTTCTGAATTGAATTCTCTTCTACAGCAGTCATAAGTTAAAGCTGTACCATATCTTTAAAACATCATATTCTGAAGCTTTGATGGCTAGTGCCATATGTTATATTTGTTATCACTCACAATGTCATATACATAGCAGGTACTCAATAAATACTTGACAGAGTGGCTGATTGACTATTTGTAAATCAATCATCTCCTATGTTGTTAGAAAACCTAAAAAGAGAAAGTGGATCTTACAAATCTTTATTTTTTAATAAATCTATTTTAATATTCTTATGTTAGAGGAGAGTAATTTAATCTATATATATTTTGGCACACTTTCAAAAAAAAAGTCTTAATTATAATTATACTCTTCTTTTCTGTCTTTCATTTTACCCTGTCAGTTAAAAATTAACTTTTTTTTTCTTGCAAAATCTGAACTTGGTGATAACAATTATAGGGTATTCTTACAAACCAAATCAAGGATTCTCTATCCAGGAACAAAAAAGCAGGTAAAAATCTTAAAATTCATGAAATAGATCTGCGACTTCTCACACTGCCCAGTCCCCAGCCATATCTCAGCTACGATCAGAACTGAGTTGTCTTTGCTCCCTTAGAAATTGTCAGGCTGACATCCATCAGTTCTGTTAACATGTACACAGGATTAGGTAAACCCAGACCTGAAAGATTTCTGCATGCTACTCTTTGTGTAGCATAACTACACATGATTTTAAAGATCTTAACCCACCTCTCTTTCTCCCTACCCACCAGAACTAATCTATATGCTAATTTGCACTTGATAATGCCTCCCCACAATATGGTAATTGCTGTAATGTTTTCCAGGGAGAAAAAAAAAAAGTAGAAATTGAGCCGGGCCTCCATCTCTAAAGGCTGTGCCTTCATGAGAACCTCCACACAAAGAGCAAGTTATAAAGCCTGAGCCCACATCGATGGTTTTCTACATTGAGGTCAAAGTGAAGTCATTCTGGAAAAACTGGAAATATTCTCCTAGGATATACTATTTTGAAATGATCCCAGAAGCAGGAATTATATAGGGAGGCAGTGATCTGTAGTCTATTGTAGGTGCATTAAACATGGCTGTATTCCTCCACCTAAGAGGGCTTCTAGATGCTCAAGAAATCTGAAACCCTGGACTTAACAGCTCATCTTCTTAAAGATGGCCAAATCTTTCAGACTTCAGGCTTTTCCAAGTGACCTTTATCTGTACAGGGGTCCTTTCCTTCTTGCCCTGTTTCCTACATGTGCCCTCAAATGCTATTAAGATATCAAATGCAAGAATGACAACAAGAAAGCCCTAATTAAACAGCAGCAGCAAAGGCCCTCGAAGGAACAGCCTGAACCCCAATAAGAGGAGCTTGGGACTGGAAAGGGGAAAAAGACAATGGGGGCTTTGAAATCAGCTGGGTTTGAGGCAAAGGATTTGTTGTGTGTAGTTAAAGGGCCAGATGACACAAAGAACTCCCAATGCTGTCAGGCCAGAGACCAAACTCAGGATTCACCAAGACAGAAGGGATAATACTCACTGAGTCCTGTGACCAGAATCAAATTGTAATTGGCCTCAGAGATCACTTATGGCAATCAGGGAAGTAATATGCTTCTGAATAATTATGAATAATTAGGCACATTTATGAATAATTACACTGATAATAACTATCTAACTCATTCCATTTTAAAATTGTAATTCAGTCATTATGCATTGAGTAGGCATTCCCTTCATCCTGCTTTCTGCATATTCATGGCCTAATCCATCTGCCAGTTTTATAGTGACTTGAGCCTCTCTCCAGGTCAGGACTGTGTAGCGACAGCCAGGTTCTGGACTCACCTTGGGACAAAGGAACAGACTGGTTCTTAGGGTCCAGTTTCATATCCTCTTTGATTGAAAATAGAAATCAGCAGAAAAGACATAAGGAAACTAAAGAAATACTTCTTAAAACACTGAAGCTTTGTCATCTTGTGTCTCATTTACCAAGAAGCAAATGACTCCAAAGGAATGTCTAAGAGCTCATTGTTGCTTTTAATATTGATGGTAAAATAAACTGTTTTCCACATGTCGTTGTAAAGAATATCAGTAAATTATTTTTAAAAAAAAAGCTGTCTTTTTATAGTGTCTTCTGATCAGAGTGCTAGGCTGCTTAGAAAATCAGAAGTCCCAATTTAAAGATGGAGTCTTAAAGTGTACTTCCTCAGGCTTTAAAACAAAATGTTCCCTTATATTATTTCCATACTCTTTTCTCTCTCACATCCTACCTCCTTTCATTTTTCTTCTTTCTCTCTTTTTCTCCCACCTTTACCATCTTTTCTCTCACTTTTATGTCTCTTTCTGTTCCAGTCCTAACAACGACAGTTATAAAAGTAAGGTTATATTTTCCTGATTCTCAAAGGAATAGCTGTTAACACAGAAATTTGAAAAATATCAGGAGGAAAAATAAAATCATAATTTAAAAAATCAATAATCTCAGTATCTGAGATTTCCAATATTAATATGTTAAAGTTTCTTTTTCTATACATATTTTTACAACAGAGATTATAGTACAAAAGCAATTTTGCATCCTGACATTTTTCTTAACGTTTTCTATGTAAGTGCATTTTTATATTATTAAATAATTATTCACCGTATTATTAAAATTCATTTTTTAAAAGTTTCATGTTTGTTATGAATGATATTATATGAAACTACATATGATAATCAATTTCTGAAGTTTTGGGTAGCCATGTTTCTCATTTTTGCTATTTTGCCATAGTGTTCTATTATCTCACTCTGTTATTTCCATGTTCCCCTCTCTTCCATCTTAAGACTTTGCATGGGCATAAAAAGGTATGCTTCTCTGGAAGTAAGACAGGAAAATAATATATCTGATTTAGTGTGCAACATTAATATCCTGAGGTTTAACTCTAAACAAAAACTTATATGTAGACTTAACTATGATAGGATTCTATCTTGGACCCAGACCAAGGGGGCTCAGTAACTAAATTACCTTATGATGCATCTTTTTCTTAATTATAGAAAAATGGAGACACATGTAGCATCTTATTAAACTTTAAAAATAGTGGTTTCCAAATGACTACATGATATGCATCAGAATTGCCTGAAAAGCTTTTTATAAATATATCTGCCTAGAGTCCACCAATTAATGTTTTGATTCAGTTGAATCAGAAGTAAGAATCAAGCTGGGAAGAGAAGCCAGCAGCAGATGATGAGGCACCATATACACTATGCCCAAAACCCTGAACTTTACCGCAAAAGCAATGTTGTTCATGAGCAGATGAGTGGCATGGTCAGATGGACATATGAGAAAATCGATTCTGATGAAAGTGAACAGAATGAAATGAGTGATTTTGAGATCAGATACAATGAGTTGCAAAGAGAGGGACAAATGTATATTGGATTAGTTGCACTACTGTGGTAACCCAGAAATCTGGTCAAGCAGCACAGTAGGAGTAGGGGAGTTGAAAAGCAGGTAGATATGAAAGCCACTTGTGGAAGAATTTATAAGGTAGCATGAATGTTGGACCTCAAATCTAAAAGACAAAGCTAAGGTAACTTTCAATTATCCAATTTGGAGAGGAAACAGCAGTTGGGCCTAGTGTGAAACAAGAGAAATGGGGAAGGATGATATATGTTATAGAGCCATAATAAATTCACTTGGAAACAATGAGTTACCAAAGAAAAAGAAGATATATTGTGCAAAAATAATCACCTTTTGAAATTTTTGTTTGAATTTTTAATAATAAAAATAAAAGTTTTGCTTTACTCCCTTCCTGTATGAATATTTCTCTTATGGCTGCAGGGCAATGGCATCACAAACAATGTAAAGCCTCCTTACTTATGTGGTCAGCCTTTCACAGGAGAGTCAACGAAGAGAGGTGCTCTCATGATGCAGATACTTTGCATCACAGACTTACGCCATGATCTGGAGAAGATTAATCAGATAAGCCTGTGACTTGTCTCCCCAAGTGACATGGGGACAGAAAAAGCCATACATCTAATTCAATTGTGCCTCAGTTGCAGGTCTTTGCAAGTTCTCTCCCCTGGCATGATCAGACATCTTTAGTTCTTGCATTAGGCAGCTCTAAATAGATCTGATGTCCAGTCTCTATGACCCAGCAGGATTTCCAGTAGGTATTGAGCAGAGTTGACATCCAAAAAAAAAAAATAATAACTTACTGGTAATCCTAGGGAAAAACCTCAAGGAATGCTTGTTGGGATATGTTAATCCAAAAGTTAGAAATGAATGTTTGGCCATAGGAACTTTAAAAAAGAATCAACCAGTTTTTTGGATTTTTTTTTATTTGGGTGTTTTATCTTTTAGGCACTGGGCTAGTTTCCTATTCTAAAAAATAAACCCCCTGATAATTCAAAAGGCAACTAACAGGAGGATGTCCACAGGGAATTTTTCAGTGTAAAATTAACATACTGTATCTCAATTCCAGTACGTTTTCTAGGTGGAATCAATAGAAGTGAATAAGAAATATGTCTTGATATTATAAAGCCATTAAAAATTATATTATAAAGATAACAGCAACATAGGAAATACACAAAAACAAGCTGCAAAACTGAATATTCACTATGATTGCAGCTATATTTTTTAAGTGAAAGAAAGAATGGAAGAAATACAGCAAAATACTAACAAGAATTCTGTTGCATTTATGATAATACATTTTTTTATTTTGTCTACTTTACAATTTTTTTAATAATATGGTCATGTCAAATAAACAAAACAGCAGCAACAACTAAATAAACAAACAAAACAAAAAACAAAAAACTGTGCTTTGGCCCGATGAGGAGAAACTAGGAGGGGAAAAAAAACCAGAGAGGTCAAGGATCATACTATAAATCAGTTAAAAGAGCTAAAAATAGTGCATATCATTAGTGATGAGAATCATACCATCTCTTGATCCAGCAATGAGAAAAATGCTGCCTAGCCAGGCCAGAATCAGCTTGACTATCACCTTGGATGGAGGCCCCTGCTTGAAAAAACAGAAATGTGTGCCCTTTCAGCAGCAGCTGCAAGAGACAGGCAATGAAGTGTGTGGAGATCCAGCCAGGACAACAGAGGCCTTTCTCTCCTTAGCAAAGAATCTCCACAACACTGTGAGCTGTCAGTAAATACCATCAACATATTAAAAACAGTTTGAGTCTGATGTCTCAGAGAGCCCCCATCCTCCCTTCTTTCCTGTCTTCTCCTTTGCACAAAAAAAAGCCATTATCTTTTGTTTCTTTGAAAGAGGTATTTGGATAATAATTCTGCTGCCTATCTAACACCTCCTCCCGCTACTCCCCTGCTGCCAGCTAAATTCCAATGATTAATGGGGGCAATACTTTGAAATTTTGAGATGTGGGGACTGGAGGAGAGAGGGCAGGGGAACACAGTAGACAAGAAAGAGACAGGAGGGGGTGCTGCTGAAGCACTGGGGACATTAGAACATGTCAGGGCTGGAAAATGATTCATTGAGGTAATGATGATAAACATTTGTCTCTGAGCATATATGTGCATTTTACCTAACGATCTCAAGCGTCCATAAGTGAAGAAAGGCTCCGAATCAATCATATAAACAGGCCCTAAATGGGAATCCCTTAGGAACAGGATCTGAATTGTAAATGCCTGCCAGAATTTCACACATCAAATTACAATAAACAAAATGATATTTTAAGCAGCTCCGTACTTAAAGGCTACTGTGTGGAGTCCTGAGGATTCTCATCTACTTTCAAGATTTCTCTCTGCTGCTAGTTAGAGCTTTGTATATCTCTCACTCACTTGGGCACTTTTGTTGTGGATTCTGAAGCTAAGCTAAAGAATTGTCACCACCTGGTTGACAAATTCTCTCATAAGTGGCCCAGTCCTTCTGTTACTCCAGCTTAGTTTCCCTCATATAAAGTACCTTTGTTATAGAAAGATAAAGCTCAAAACATGTACTCCAGAAAGTTTTATTGTGAAAGAACCAATAAACCAGTCTTTGAGGAGTTGGAAGACATACTACAAACTGAAACTATAACTTTAAGTCAGAACATACCCTATGATAATCACTTTCACGTTTGACTTCTGCATTTTTCACATGGTGCATTACCTGAGCCTTAGAAAAATGTACACATAAGACACTCTCAGGGCAGTAGCCTTATAATGTTCCCTGAATTATTAATTAAAAATGAGCCAGGGCTGGTTCAACTAACACCATAAAATAATTGAATTCTTAGGTGCAGTTCATTCAACTCTAATATTTTGTTCAGTATTATAATCCCTTATTATAAACATTAAACACATTAAAGAGAATTCTAGTGTAGAGAATAATAATACTGACCTTACATATTGTAATTTTAGGGTACTAGGAAGGTTACTTTGAGCCCCAAATTATCTCCTACACTGGTCTGTCATTGTGCCTGAATTTTCCTCATTATAGATGAACTTCTTTGGGTAAAGCATTCTTTAGGGTCTATACAGCCAATAGACTAGTGGCACCTCCAGACTACACTGGACTGATTTCTCACCCAGATGTGGTCCAGGGAAGTACACTTTTTGTATTCCCAAAGTAATTGCAATGTATAATTAGGTTTGGGACCTAGACTTGCCTCACCTCCAAGGTATGTGTGTATGCTATTTATCTTAATATTCCCTATGTCTAGCTAATATGCGATAAATGTTTTTAATTGAGATGAGAGAGGAAACCAGTCAATAATATTTTCCTGTAAAATAGCATTATACAATTGCTTTTCTACATAACAGAGGAAGCATGTAGCAGTGTGAGTGTCCTAAAAGACATGAAGAAACTGAAAAGAGCAGTAGGAAAAGGAGAGTCAGAGTAGGGAAAACCAAAGACCAACACTTCCTTACATGACATTTTGCCCAGAGTTTCAACAGGCTTCATGGTGACCGTCATTTGTATTCTAAATTTAAGATTGAAAATATAGGACTGATTATTTTTATGTCCACAAAGACAATGAAAAAGTATCACCTTATTCATATACATTTTCAAACATAATTGTCATAGAGAGGGTGGGTCCTGTGCACAATTGTGTTCTAGTCAAATACCTTAGGTTGGGTTCCCTCATCAGTTGACTTTGAGAGCAAGTAATTTATTTGGAAGGTGATCCTAAGAAATAACGGGAGAGGGAAAAGGAGAAGGAAGAGGTAGAAAGAAAGGAAGTCAATAAAATTTTACTATTGAACAGGTTACAAGTGGGACAGCTGAGGCTCAATTTCACTGGGAAAGTCAGGAAGAGAGCAGAGAGCCAGTGGCACTCAAAGTGGCATCCACGGACCAGCAACATCAGCATTACCTGGTAGGATGGTTAATTTTATGTGTCAACTTGACTAGGCCACAAGATGCCCACATACTCACCAAACATTATTCTAGATGTATCTACAAGAGTGTTTCTGGATGAGATTAACATTTAAGTCAGTAGATGGAGTAAAGCAGAATGCATAACATGGCTGGAATTCACGCAGTCAGATGAAAGCCTAAATGGAATAAAAAGGCTGAATAAGAGAAAAGTCTTACTCTACCTGATTGTCTTTGAGCTGGAATATTGGTCTTCTCCCACCTTCAGACTTATATCTGTTCCATCAAATTATAACGTGTATGTAGCATGAATAAGATATAAACTTTTGTGTGTTAAGCCACTGAGATTTAGAGTCATAATGGCCTCACCTCTCCAGTACAGACGCTGTCTACTCAACCCCCAAATAGTTGGTTCGTAACTGAATAATTTTGTCAAATTAATAATATAGCACTTCATAAAACCAGCTCTCTCTCTCTCTCAAAAGTCAAAAACTATTACAGACAAAAGAAAATTTAAGAATAACCAGTTTGACTCCATCATGTAATTATGACCAATATTTATTAAATATTATTTACTACTATTATTTATAGGTTTTACTCACTACTCATAATTGAATCATGATTTCTTTCCCTGTTGCCTTGCCTGATAAAACACAGAATATAGGCAACTTAAAATTATTCAGCCTAGTCAGGTGTTTGGTTAAATGGTCCAGTAGATGGAGGGTCATTATATATAACACATATATAAAGAATTTTTAAGAATTATAATATAGTATAATATATGTATAATTCAAACTATACTACCCAAAATGTAACTTTTCTTTGATAATTCAAGTAATTCAGAATTTTCCAATGCCTCATGATCATGATTTTGAACATTACTTACTTTGGGGACATTCATCATTTTTCTGTGATAAATATTTATAGATAAGAAATGTTAAATGACAGAGAGCTTCTATATACAGGAAATAGTTTTAATGATAATGAACATAGCAACATTAGATAGTAGTATGAACACCAACTGCATGCCAAGTATGTAACTGAATTTCTCCCCACAATCATCCTAACAGAGAGAATCAATCTTCTGTGATTTTTTTTACACTTGAATGGAAATTTCAAGAGACCAGGAAGCCTGCCCAGGTCATGTAGCCAGTAAAAGACAGAGATAGGAATTTGAACCCTGACCTATATACCCCCGAGCTCTTTTAGTAAAGGCTCATGAGTTTCCACAGCACTGTTCAATTGCAAAGAATTCAAAAAAAAAAAAAAAAAAACATTGTATTGATAAGCAAGTAGAAAAATAGCCCATTTTACAAGAGGACAATCATAAAGCTAAAACTTTATAAATTTTTTTAAAAAAACAGCTAAAAGAAAACCAGGTTGTAATGAAAAAAATATGTTTTAAAAAGTGCTTTGCTATCTTATCAAAGACCTTATAAACACATCATATTATACAGTATTTAAATTGATATGAAATTTATAATCTTTTTTTTTTATAAACTTGAAGCTGAAATAGTAGTAAGCACTCTTTAAATTTATATTTCTGACATAATGGCTAAATTTTATTTTACTGTAACTTTTACCTTCCTATATCCAGAGGCTGACGGAAAAAGATGAATTGAATGATAGGAACAATAGAACTTTAAGTAATGTCAAATAAAATGCCTTATGTGTTTTTTCTGTTTTAATTGTGTAGCATCTTATAGACTGTGGTAGACTTCTTTACCACAATAATAAATCTGTCACATGAGTTATTTGACTATTGATTAATTTTCAGAAATGTGTTGACATAAGACGTGCTGTAAAAAGAAAATCAGCTCCCCTGTCTCCTACCATCAGGATTCTGAGCCTTGTGTCTTTGCCTTTTTGCATGATTAATGTTGTTCTGAAAAACCTAAAGAATCAATAAACATTTTCTGAAGCAGAGATAACTACATCCCCAAAGAGAGTTGCCTATTTAGTTTCCTACTCAATCTACAAAATGCATTACCCTTTGAAATAGAAGGGTCAGCCTTGGCCGTTTTGGTGAGAATCAGGAATTTTGTTCAATATTTGTTTATCCTTTTTGGAATAAAAGTCCTGAAACTAGGTACGCCATGATCTCCTTGGCCTGGAATAATAATTTCATTTGCACAGGTTTACAAACAACTCTGAATGACCCAAGTTAATGTTGCTAACATTACATATATCATGTAGGATTCTCTGGAATAGACAAGATGAGCTCTAAACACTTAGAAATCCACCTTGTTCCAGCAGACATCATTTAGTTAGATTGAGAAAAACTCTCCTCTCTACTGAAGCCATAGAGTTTGACTCCTCTGCCTCTTCAGCGGGAAAAAGATGTGGCCTTGCTATATATAAACACAGCTGTGTCCAACAGTCAAGAGCCCAGGAAAGAATAGCAGCAACAAAGTAGTAGATGTGGAAGAGATGAGAGAAGAGGTTCTTTGGAATCTTTTCTACTCCACAGCATTACACAGAATTGTCATCCAAGATAAAATCATGAATTTGATTCTTTTCAAGGTTAGGGCTCCTTTCTAAATTAAATATATGAAATAATTTGGCGGCAAGGTTTAAAGATAAAAAAGGAAAAAGGGAATTCACCACAAATACCAAGTACTCTTGGTTTCCCCTACCCTTACGCTTGTTCAATTATACTCCCCTGTGTCGAGGAGCATGCATAGAAGTTCCAACCTTGAGTAATATTGGACTCAGAACCCCTGCCTTGCTCTGTATCTCTCCAGACCCAGGGAAGATGAAGAAAAATGGATGACTAATGCACCACTGGGCACTTTGTCTAGTGGAAATGAGATTCGTGTTGTGACTCTGGTCTTGTGAGTTGGGGCTGATTAGAAAAATAAAGCAAGACAAGGAGATTGTAATCTGATAAACCGGGAAATGACTCTGCCTATTGACTCAGTTTGAATGAGGTCCCTACTGGGACCCTGTCAACACATTGGATTTGAGCTCAAAAGTTGCAAGAAAGGGCTTTTCCTTTGTGCTCAGTCCAGGGTCACCAGCTCAGAGAGGAAGAATGAAAAGACTCAACTTTCTTAAAGACGATGTTATGGCTCTGTCCTTCACACAGCAATGACTCCAAAATCAGCAAGTGGCACAAATCATCAGAGAGAATTCTCTCCATGCCTGGAAAAAATAAAAATTAACAGTCCAACAATGTCATGAGACCAACCTGGGACATTATTTAATATATCTAATTACATGCGAATAATTTTATTAGCATCAGCTTTCATTTGAATATGCTACAAATGGTCAAAAAAATTATATTTTCTTACTGGAACATATCCATAATGAAATTTGTGGCTGAAGATTTAGTCTACATTACAATTACAAGGTACCAAATTTTGAGCTAAATGAACACATTAAGCAACCAAGCAATATTTCTCGGGTTGCTTTAATTGTCATATTTTCCAGGCATTCTTATGACCACCAGGCAAACATCATTAAAGTCATACATGCAATGTTGAGAGAAGATACAAGTGATAGAGATCTTTGCAGAGGCCAGGGATCACTGTGTTTTTGGCTTCTTATTAACTATCTCTCCCAAGGTGAAAACAAGGATTAGAATGCATGAGAGCCCCACACATCCCCGGACACTTCACAGGGCCAAGGCAGCACTTGTTCTCTTTTATTAGGGTGCAGTGGCCTGAGTTTCCTGCTCTGGAAGTGTGTCACAAATGAAATGTGACCAAGGGTGGAAAATGAGGCTTTCCTTCCTTCTTTCCTTTCCTCCTCTTCTCTCTCCTTCTTTCCTGTCTTCCTTCCTTCTCTCTACACCCTTGCCCTCCCTTCCTCTCTTCCACTCTCACCGTCACTTTCTTCTTCCTTCCTGTCCTTCTTGCTTCTTTTTCTCCCTCCATCCCCACTTATGCCACCCCTATTGTTTTCTCCACTCCCAACACACCAGAAAGTAAACATTCAATAATGAACTGTACTACCTAATAATAAAAGCATTTCGATTTAATTTTAGCCCAGTCCAGAGTCTCAGGATATTTAACTACATTATTTATTGAGAATTAGATCATCCCATAACATAGTAAAAACTAACCAATAAATATGTAAAAACACAGCTCATGCAGCATTAAATTGCAAGCTTGGGAAGTTGTCATTAACATTGTTTCTCATTAACTTCTATGAGTTCACCAAACTGCCATCTGCCTCTTCAGACCCCTTCTATTTATTACCAGTGTCTTTTGTGTTTTATTTTTCTTCTGCACAAACTTGAGGCATGCATTTCTGTAAATTGTCACCAAGTCCCTAATTACTTAACCGTATCCGGTATCTAGTAGCAGGGAAATGCCATTCTATTGGAATCAGCAGGAAGGAGACTGCTGTTACAGATGAAAGCAGGCCACCAATAAAACCTCATTAATACCTGCAGCTTTAGAGAAAGAACATGAGCATTGCCATGCTTCAAAAATGTCAAGAATACAAGATGACAAAAGCCTCTCCCCCTCCACAGGCCTACCCCCACCCCCTCGCCACGAACAGATAATGTTTTATCCACAAGTGAGAGAGAAAAGGCATCCCCAAAAAGAAACCCAAAGTGAAAAAAAAATTACACTAAATTCAGTCCTTTTCCTCCTGTAAGTCTTCTGCCACCATAAACATGTTCATTCTGATGGAATCTCCAGTAGGGCAAAAGAAAGAGAGCTTTAGGTGAAAGGTTACTTACATTTATAATGTCAGGAACTGGGCCTGCCGAGGTAAAAGGTAAATGGTAATTTTATCATTAGCATGCCTGACCCCTTGGCCACACCATATCTCACAGGAAACGTTAAGAACTGCTCACCTGTCAAGATGCAAATGCTTAAAGGTCAATGCACACAGAAATCTTTCAGAGCTTACAACTGAATTGCTGACACCTTTTATTATTGCCGCTTAAATAAATGATTCAGGGGGCAAGACAAGGAGAGAACAACTTAATGTCGAGATTTACATGAACGGTTCTTGGGGTTTTGTTTCAAAACTATAAAAAAAAATACTTTTGCTGTGTTTTGGTATCAAGGAGCAAGCAAGGAGCAAAAATTCATAAATTTTTGGAACTTGGAGGACTTTTAGTATTCCTCAGAAATACATTTATCAGTTTTTAATGCAATTTTGCAAGGAATTTCCCTTCCTATTCTGCTTATTATTTTATATAAAGATAATTTTGAAATTTTTTCTTCCTTTTTTATTAGGAGTAGAAGAGCCGATAATAAAAAAAGTTTTCACAACATCATGTGAATATTAACCAATTTGAAAAGCAAGAAGTATGAAAGCGATTTAAGAAGGTTCCACTTTTTATAATTAAAATTATAGATAAAAATATGTTGCTTAAAAGTAAGCCTGGCAGTTCCTCAAATGGTTAAACATGGAGTTCCAAATGACCCAGCAATATATGCCAGTTCTGGGTATTTACCCAACAGAATTAAAGGAAGCCCAACAGATACTTGTATACCCATGTTCGTAATAGCATTATTCACAATAGCCAAGAGGTAGAAACAAACTAAGTACACACTGACAAATAAATGAATAAATGAAATGTAGGATGTACAATGGAATATTATCAGCTTTAAAAAGGGAAGGAGATTCTGACATATGCTGCAACATGGATGAACCTTGAAAACATTATGCAAAGTGAAAGAAGTTAGAAACAAAAAGACAAATATTGTATGATTCCACATATATGAAATGTCCAGAATAGGGAAATATATAGTGATAGAAAGTAGATGAGAGATTACCTAAGGCTGGGGTAGAAAACAGCTCAGGAGTGCTGAGTACCTGCTTGGGATAATGAAACTGTTCTAAAATTGATTGTGGCTACAAATGTACAACTCCTTAAATATAATAAAGGCCATGAAATTGTGCACTTTAAATGGATGAATTATAGATATATAAATCATACGAAAAAACTGTTTTTTAAAATAAATATAACATATTTAGATGAAAATTCTAATGGGTTAAAGGTAGAATTGCCAGATTAAAAAAAAAAAACTGGTCTTTTATTTCTTAAATCTTTCAACCCTCATTAAAGAGTTGTGACAAGTGCTTTAAAAAATACTTTAAAATTATTATTCATATTATACTTTTTTATCCATTCTCAGAATTTTTCTCTCTGAACTTTAGAATTTTTTCATTTGTTACTAGAGAACTGAGAATCGCTCCAAACTTGTGTCTGCATAACCATCATCAACCCAAATACTCAAACAGATGGACAATGATGATCAAATGCCACAGAAGCAAGGTCAGAGTGACGGACATTTTCAACTCTCCACCAGCAAGCTGCAGGTTCTGGTTAGGTGTCATGCCTTTGCAACGTGCTGAGCCACTGGGATGTCCAGCCTTCTGGAAGTATTGGATAAGTTTCACTGCCTTTCACTAGCTCCCCACCAAGTGAGAAGTGACTGATCTGAATCATGAACTTGAGAAGGGATCCTGAGTATTTTACCTTAGCCCCTTCTAGTCTCACTTGCCTATTGTGCACACACATTCTTTCCCAGGTAGAAAGCAGGCTGGCTGCACCTGCCAGGAAGACTCTAGGTCCCCACCTGTTCAGCATAGGACTGGCTAGTTAAGCCAGTTCAATTTAAAGAGTAGAAGTAAAAAGATTGCTTCTTGTTTCAACATTATCCTATATTCTCCAATCAAATCTTACTGGCAATAAAGCTGATCTTTATTAGAACCTATATCTCAATTGGTTCAGAACCTATATGGGGAAGGATAGTGACCACTTATCACCTCCAAAACCTAACAGACCTTACTGGTCAGGAAAATTGATCATCACACTTGGAGTAGTCCCCTACTTTGTATTTAAATAAAAACTTGACCTCTTTCAAGCTACTTTATCACAACCACACTATAGGAGCCTGAGTCCATACTTAAGAAGATTACCAGAGTGCCAAGCAAAAGATAGCATTAGTCATTCAGACGTTTACTTTCTAAGCTTCAAAAGACCATAAAAATGGGTTCATGGAAAGAAAATATTCAGAAGGGAAATGCACAAATAGTCTTAACTATAAAGTTATTAAAAATTAGTTTTTAAGGATGATGGAAATTTTTTTTTCCAATTTTATCTTGCAAACCCAACTTACAGCAAAAGGAATTATCAACTGTAAACCTTCTATCTGACTACTTTTTGTTGATCTCAAGGAAACAACTGACTTCCAAGAGACTCTATTTGTAACATCTACCTTCACAAAAATCAATGGTCATTTCATAATGCATTAATTACCTGGATTCATTATAGTCTAGATGACTGGGGGAAGTGGGGTACATGTGTTTTTGAGAGCTAAGTGATCCCCACCAAAAAGCCATCAGCCTATGTCTTCTCAGGAATTTTCCTCAAGCAGCTCAAAAGAAGTAGTTCTTTGTTCTAATAACTGTTTATTCTATCAGACTATCCCTTGAATCTTATGGCTTCCTCTGGACCATCCCAATTATGATGCTTTCTGCCTCCACTCTTAACTCATGTCATTTTCAAAACTAAACTGAAGACTCTTACCTTCCACACAACCACAGGATCCAAAGAGATTCTCTCTACCCCAGTGGAAGCTGATATTTTGGATGGGCCTCATTATTTCCCTTCTCCTCTTTCTCCCTTTCTTCTTCACATCCTCTATCTCCACCCTCCCCCACTACACACACACCTCTCTCAGTCTCCTTCCAAATAACCAATATACCCAAATTCCTGCACAACCTGTGCTGCTCTCTGAGAACCATTTGTAAAGAATTTACTGGATGGAGCTGGCAGTTATTCTAACACCTAGCATTCTACCAAAAATTCTTACTGCTAGGAGAGGCACCAATAGTCTGAGAATAAAATGAATTTGCTCTGAACTCTCCCAAGATCTTCTTTGGTTTCTTAATTATATAATTGACTATCAGGTACCCAGAAATGAGAGGCCCAAATTATACACAGTATTTGAAAGTTTGAGCTCTAGTAAAGCTCTTCAAAGAACCCAAGGCTATTCTGAAATGTCAAGGTGATTGTCATTTAAGCTTGCTTTTCTATCCCCTATATCCCTGTCATCTGAGATCAGAAGGAAGACAGAGTTAAGACTTCACTGGACTGGTGTATGAATGGATCGTTTTGAATATCTGAAAATGTTACAGATGGTCTTAAAGAAGTGGCGAATAAACTATTTACCTTCATGTAAGCTTGGAAATTATCATGGGAATTAGCAGAAAGAGCAACAAGTAACTGATAAGACACAACTAAATCTGAGCACCATAATCCTGAGCAAGGAAGACACCATTGCTATCTTTCTAAGGAGATACAGCCCTGCTAAAGTTCATGTTTCTTTCCTACCTGTTTTCAGAAGTATCAAAACAACTTGGTTAGATAATTTTTAGAAAATGTAAATATAATCAATATTTTCAGTCAAAGTTTGAACAACAAATTGGGGGAAGGGGGAACAAGCTCTTCTCTTTTTAATTACTAGTGTTAGCAATGATTAAAAATAGTTTTGAGCATTATTTATTCTTTTTGAGTAGATAAAAAGACATCGGAGATTATTCCAGGCTAAATGGCCTGAGGATAAATTTCCTAGTTCAAATTCTAAGATCAGATCAATTATATTATATCCTATATTCCTATAATCCTATTCCTACATAATCTAATGATCAAAATCTTCTACATCTGTAGATGTTATATTTAAATGTGTGTAAATATGTGTTTGTGTACAATTATTTGAGCATAAAAAAATAAAGATGAATTCTAGGTTATAAACATCAGTTGGAGTGTGATAAGTGAAAAAAAGTTGTAGGGAGAAGGATTTGTGAGTCAAGCAAGAAGGCAAAAAAAATGAGATCACAAAACATTAACATATGTGATAACAGCCCACTTTCATAATTTTAAAGGTTTTTAATTTAATTTATTCAATTTGTATAATTTTAAAATTAATAAAGAATGCAAATTAAATTTTTCAAGAGAAATATCATGGCCCTTCTACATTTGGGTAAAATTTTTGTGTTCCTGCTGTACCTTCTATTCCTACCATATAATTGTAATGGTGAATTGTGATTACTTCTGTGCTTGTTTCTAAAACTTTTCAGTGTGTTAGCAATGTGAGGGCAGGGGTTGTTATATTTTCTCCCACTAACATGCACAGATCATGGCATACAGTTATAGATGATCAATAATTTTTTTTTAACTGAAATGACTGACAAGGAATTCACTTCTAATGAATCTTCTAATAGACCAGCAAGAAAGAGATGGATTATCCCAATTAACTAAAAATAAGAGAAGAGAATGATATCTTGGGAAGAAAGTAAATTCTAAGACTTCATTGAAAATCAGTAACATAACATACCAATGTAATGAATTTTTAAAAACTATTTTCCCTTTTCTAATTTCATATTGGATGGAGGTCTTACTATTCTGGTTTAAGAAACAGTAATTTGATAATACAAAATGAGCAAAAAATAAATTACTCACTTTTTGGACAAGTTAAACTTTCTCACTTACATTTTCCTTCCTTATAATCTGTGATGTTTGGGCATAAAAAAGATCACAGCTGAACTTTCAGGAATGCTTTTCCTCTGAACATAGAGTAAGGAGTCGAATTTTCCATTTCAATGCACCATTTTTACCCTCATCTTTTAAGACTTATGCACTAACTCTAACATAAAAAGGAAAAAATCATTATAATCATACTTCACAGTTGCTTTTGTTAAAAAAAAAAAACTTCTGCCAAATTGTAATAATCTCTCAATATTTGTTGTGGGTGTCTATTTAATGAGAACTTCTTTATAATCTAGTACATTGTTGATTCACAAGAATTTATTCCAGTAAGGTAATTAAACTGTATTATTTGCTATGAGCTATTAAGAGAATGCTAATAATTTAAACTTACTCCCTGACCCCACAAAAAAAAAGTTGATGTCATGTTCCATTTTACCATATCTTCATTCTAGCCTTTTAAAAACTAGATCTTCTTATCTTGAAAATTTTTTAAATTTTTCAATTGTTAAATTGTTCTGTGTAGAAACATACTATTTGATTGGAAACAACCTTCAATTTAGATGAAAAATCTTCCCCAAACATTAGTAATATTGCTTTATTTCACTCCTCTACTATTTAAAAGTAATATTTACACTTGTCACCTTGTCTTTGTCAGTAAGTGAATGAGGCCTCATAAGCATAGTTCACAGAAGCAAATATGTTTAGCTGTGTCATATCTCATTGGTTTCCAGGAGCATAAAAAAAGGCCAACAGTTTCAGAAGCCACTAAAATTTTATACCTGGCTTTGTGACTTAGGATTAATGCATTAGCAAAACTCTAAGAAATGCTGGCAGTTCTGCCGTGCACCTGTCACAGCCATCAAAACACCCAATGTGCTGGCCTTCCTCATAAACAGTAAGTATATTGTAAAACCATTTATAGCTGCTATGAAAATATTTTTACTATTTTACCCAAATACCTGAGTAGGGCACATGATACTAGTTAAAGGGAAAAAAAAAAAAGAGTCCCCTTTCCAGTCAATCCTTGCAGAATTCAGAAGAGGGTGAAGAAAAGCAAAAAGTCACTCTTCTATTAAAGGTGTACACAGCCATGCCTAGGCAGCATATCTGTTATGTCTCTTTAAAACAAAGTCTGTTTTTTTTTTCTCATGGATTTTATTTTATTTTATTTCTCATGGATTTTATCAACTCTAAGGGATACAGCTTCTGGCTTCCATTGAGAGAGGCCAAGCATTTCATTGGAGTGGAGTCCAAACTACCATCTATCTAAAGGAATGTAGACACCAATAAATCCATATAAGACATTTCCAGGAATGTCTTAAACACATCCTAAGCCTTAAAAAAGGTGTTGCTTTCTCCAAAGGATGCAGCCCTAGGAACAGCAGCCTGAATTTAGCCCCTCTCCAGCCCCTAAAGTTTGGCACCCTAGTGAATACCTGATATACCTTGACTTTGCACATTTCTTCTCTATATGCAGCTCTTCCTACTCTTTTTCTATCCCATATGTTTGTGTGTTTACCAAAGAGATTCTACTGTTAGTGCCAACTAGAAATCCAGAAGCCAGTCTGATTTCATGTATGTGGATTGAGAGCCTGTATATACAAAGAGTAGAATTCTGTCTCACAACCAGCTCAGGAAAACAACTCATTATCTACAGTAATCAGTCCAGAAAGCTAGCCTGCTATGTATAAATCAGTCTTATCTACAGCCTCGCTACTCTGAATAAGCCTCATCCCATCTGATCTCAGAAGCTAAGCAGGGTTGGGCCTGGTTAGTACTTGGATGGGAGACTACCTAGGAAGACCAGGTGCTATATGCATGAAAAATAAAAAAATAATAATAAATTGTAAGCTGACAAGGTTCTTGCAATCTGTGAGGCCAACCAAAGGTTGCCTCACTTCAGTCTTATAAGAAGTCAGACAACTATCTCTAATAATAATCTAGGAAGCCAAACAATAATTCCTATAACAATCATCTACAAATGGTCAGGACTTAATAACTGATAGCTTCTCTAATTTTTGTCCTCACTTCCAATTTAGGAACAACTGGGAAAGTCAAAATATGCACCTTGAACCAACTTTATAGGCTACCTCACCTCTGGTTAGCCCAACCACAGCTTCTCCAGGCCAACAGCCTTCAAGCAGAGCACACCTGAAGAATTCCCTTTTTCCCACTATAAAGCTTTCCCACCGCTCTGCCTGCCTTTGAGTCTCTATCAAACACAAGTGACGGTGGCTAAGTTCCTTACTAGAGCAAGGTCTGAGTAATAAATAGCCTTTGCTTGTTCTCCTTGGCCTTCATTTATTTCTGTAGGACAAAAGAAATTCTTTTGCAATGACTTCAGGTACTTTTTCAAGGGCAATTCTATTAAGTAAATAGACTCAGTTTATGGAAAGGCATTCTTGCATTTACTGCAGGTAGGAATAGATTACTCCCAAATCTTTTTAGGATTTTCCTGAAAGTCTATGTGAGATAAGTGACTCCTTATACTGTCCTATGAAAAATATAGATGGGTCAAGAGAGGAGAACAAAAGTATAGATTTTATATCATTGGTACCCAGGGACTTTGGCCTAGTGTGACTATTCAAAATTCTAACCAGACTCCAGGAGTCATGACAAGCTCTATTTCTTCCAAAAAAAATATTTCCAAACCACTCTTGAAGCAAAGGTTATATGCCAGAACTACACTCCCAGCATCAGTCCTCAGACCACCCATTATATTCAGCCATCTTGGTCTTACTGTTTCCAAAACATTTCTCTCTCCTAGAATGGCAGTAAATGTTTACCCAAAGTTCATGGACAGATGAAGTGTCACTTTCTCTTTATCTTCTCCAGTATTCCCCAAACAAATTTTCTTGCACCCTCTTCTGTATTTATGAACTATATGTAAATCTCTTTATAAAAGAACTTGACATTGGACATCATAGCAATTTGCTTATATGGCCAATTCCTTGAATAGACTGAAACTGCTCAAGGGCAGGAACTGTGTCATTGTCTACCATATTCCCAAATGGAGTGAAATATGCAAAAGAAGGAGAGAAAGAAGGGAAGGAGAGAATAGAAGAGAAAAAGTAATGAAGGAGAGAAAGAAAAAGATTAAAGGAGAGAAAGAAAAAAAGTAAAGAAGGAAGGAGGGAAGGAAGGAAGGAAGGAAGGAAGGAAGGAAGGAAGGAAGGAAGGAAGGAAGGAAGGAA